>SMSR01009217.1:95659-111789 GCA_019453355.1 Ceratina japonica | reverse complement strand
AGGAGCAAACAGAAATTTGTTTGTAATTAATATTGTTATTCAACGTACATATACAACTCCTACAGAGTAGGATATTAAAATTATAATTTACTAAAATGTACTTAATTTGAATAGCATTAGAAGATAAGATAAGCAAGTATAGAAACTATCTTTTAAATTAAAACTATTTTGAAATACTGTCTGGAAGATTTCAATTTGATACCCCTACGATAGATAATATTAAGACTATGATCAAAATTAAAAAATGAAAGATAACTTGGATAATTTTTTTTTTAGTGATTTCGTGTATAGCTAATAGAAGCTTGATTCTTCGCTTTTAGAAAGCTTTACCCTTTTTATTATTCTTTGATTGATATTAGCCATCCCTGATGTCAATTCGGTTTGATTAACGTTTCACGTGTGAGGCACGTGTTAGAGTAAAATTATATAATTGGTAAAAATCATGTTTGGGGTNATGTACTTAATTTGAATAGCATTAGAAGATAAGATAAGCAAGTATAGAAACTATCTTTTAAATTAAAACTATTTTGAAATACTGTCTGGAAGATTTCAATTTGATACCCCTACGATAGATAATATTAAGACTATGATCAAAATTAAAAAATGAAAGATAACTTGGATAATTTTTTTTTTAGTGATTTCGTGTATAGCTAATAGAAGCTTGATTCTTCGCTTTTAGAAAGCTTTACCCTTTTTATTATTCTTTGATTGATATTAGCCATCCCTGATGTCAATTCGGTTTGATTAACGTTTCACGTGTGAGGCACGTGTTAGAGTAAAATTATATAATTGGTAAAAATCATGTTTGGGGTGGAACTGTGTTCAGGATTCGAGTTTTTAAACAGATTTTGTAACAAATTAAAAATCTCAGGGTAGTATATTAAGGAGTTAGACCACTCTAGAGGAAAAGAAGAGTAGGCATACTTTGTGATTTTTTTTCAGGGAAACCATGAAATAAATCGGAATTACAAAGTGGGGTTTTTATTGTAATATAATGGACTATACAAAGTAATTTTTCCAACGCGATACATGTCAAAGTGACGACTGTACAAAGTTTATCTCAGAACTATATTTTCTATGCTGGCTGGTCCAATAACTCAAACAAATTTCAACCAATTCACTTGAAATTTTAACTGTATATTCAAAACAATATTCTCTAGGGAACATCGTAGGATTTTTTTATCTTGCCTAGTTTTTTTTAATAAACAATTTTCTGATTTATATTAGAGTATGGCAAACTTGTACTTTTTGCTTTAGAACTGAGCGATTTTTGAAAAAAACAACATATTAAAAAAATTCTACGATGTTCACTACCTGTTCTTACGTATAATCGAAAAATCATTGGTATTTCATGATAACTAAAAAATTACAGAAGCCATCGATCTGGCCATTGAAATAGTGGTGTCCTCGGAAAAATGCTGCACAATTACCATTTTGGCATGTAACGTCTCCAAAAAATTATTTTGTATAATCCATGACACGTACAATAGAAACCTTATTTTTAAATTCTGATTTATTTCATAGTTTCGCTGAAAAAAGATCACAAAATATGCGTTGGTACAACCCCTTAAAGTAAAGTGTTCAAGTCTTCAAGAAGTCGTCAAGAAAAATCATTATCCTACTATAATTTGTTGCTGGGTAATCATCCTGCAAACTCTATCAATTTTCAATACTTTCGTGGTGCTTCTTGAGTAGTGAATTTTTTTCATACCACACAGTAATTTCATATCATGTATGCGCAACGGTGCATGGGAAATCCTCATGTATGACGAGTCCCACGTGGTAGAAGTGCGCGCATTAGTGGAGGAAATGTCGAATGATCTGCGAAGAAATACATGTTGAGGAAGTTACAGCGGCGGTACGGTCGTGAGCTTGGCACTCGCGATTTCGTTAGCAAGCAGATCGTATGCCGAGGCACGTCTGGGCCACATAGGCCGTGGAAAAGAACGCCAGAAGAGAGGCCCGTGCAACGTAGCTTGACCACGATGCAATAACGCGCGTCAAGCGATGTCGGCGATAACTCGGCGGCAAATTGTATGCACGCTCTGGGACATTCAACATTGTTTGCGTCCCGAGCATTCGCGACGGCCAGCCGTGGGTCTGTGCCTCGCGTGTATGCTTATGTATATGCTTCGACATATGCCTAAACAATCAGCTGTTCGCCTTGTGAACACAGCACCGTCGCAAATCTGCAAACATAATTTTTGTCATTTTATTTACCCGGCTTGTTATCATTAACCTGAGGACGCTACATTTTATAAGAATGCTTTGTAACTTTTGTATTGCGTTCCTGCAGAAAAATCAACGGGTATTCATTTTGTACGAATGACTAATGTNATTTCATAGTTTCGCTGAAAAAAGATCACAAAATATGCGTTGGTACAACCCCTTAAAGTAAAGTGTTCAAGTCTTCAAGAAGTCGTCAAGAAAAATCATTATCCTACTATAATTTGTTGCTGGGTAATCATCCTGCAAACTCTATCAATTTTCAATACTTTCGTGGTGCTTCTTGAGTAGTGAATTTTTTTCATACCACACAGTAATTTCATATCATTTATGCGCAACGGTGCATGGGAAATCCTCATGTATGACGAGTCCCACGTGGTAGAAGTGCGCGCATTAGTGGAGGAAATGTCGAATGATCTGCGAAGAAATACATGTTGAGGAACTTACAGCGGCGGTACGGTCGTGAGCTTGGCACTCGCGATTTCGTTAGCAAGCAGATCGTATGCCGAGGCACGTCTGGGCCACATAGGCCGTGGAAAAGAACGCCAGAAGAGAGGCCCGTGCAACGTAGCTTGACCACGATGCAATAACGCGCGTCAAGCGATGTCGGCGATAACTCGGCGGCAAATTGTATGCACGCTCTGGGACATTCAACATTGTTTGCGTCCCGAGCATTCGCGACGGCCAGCCGTGGGTCTGTGCCTCGCGTGTATGCTTATGTATATGCTTCGACATATGCCTAAACAATCAGCTGTTCGCCTTGTGAACACAGCACCGTCGCAAATCTGCAAACATAATTTTTGTCATTTTATTTACCCGGCTTGTTATCATTAACCTGAGGACGCTACATTTTATAAGAATGCTTTGTAACTTTTGTATTGCGTTCCTGCAGAAAAATCAACGGGTATTCATTTTGTACGAATAACTAATGTTAGCATTCATTTTCCGGATTGAAACCGTGTATTTTGACAATTTATATGCCGACGTTTCGCCAACGTTGCAATTAGCTTCATCACGGCTGTAGGCTCTGATGATGAATAACTAATGAAATATGTGTGATACTATTGTTCTCTCTTTCAATATTTACCAGGCGCGAGGCACATAACATTTTCGGAGAATGTGATAGGGGCGCAGAAAATTTGGTACACCATTAAACACGTTTCGGAACGAGTGGCATCCGAAACAAGGGTGAGGTGATTAAAGGATCGGACGCGCGTGTTCCGCTGCGGACTGTAGTTTAGAGAGAAAGAGGGGAAAAAGTCAGTACATCAAAATCGCATCTGGCGAAGGTGAAGGTGAAGGCGAATTGTGGGCCTGCATTGTCGAGCAGAGTGCATTGTAGCCGACGACTCAAAGTTAAGTGCCGCCAAAGGATGGCGGAGGAAAAAAGGAAAAGAAAAAAAGGGAGAGGAGATAAGGTGGAGGAGGGGCAGGAAGAGGAGGAAGAAGTGGACTGAAGGTGAGTTTCGGAGTTGTGCGCATTCTTAAGAAACCCGCAGGACGATCGGCGGATCACTCGAGTACACTTCCTGGGTTCTATTGTCGTTTCAACGTCATTCATCGGTGTGCCACCGGACCCCACACGGTGATTCCGACGGGACGATGGACCCCGCTGTAGCTTGGAAAAAGCGCGGATGCCTACCTGGGATAAGAAGCGGCGCAAAACGCGTGAAACCGAATGGTGCAGGAATTCTGCTTTTTCATCCTCTATCTCACTCTTTCTCGGAGCTACGAGAACTGATCTAATGAGCCGTCCTCGAAACTTGTTGAGTTCCCAACTGATTTCATGCCTCCTTTCGCACGGTCACGACTCGTCAAACACCAAATCAATAAACCGTAAGTGAATAATAAATCATTTTTCGTTGTTTGACCCAAATAAACATTTTTTCATTTTCAGTTAGAAGTCCCAGATAGAAGTCCTCAAAGTTTGTTTAGAAGGAATTATAATCTACACGCGTTTCATTGTCGATTCGCGTCGGGAGATGGCAAACAAGGCAGTCGGACAATTTGACGGAATTAACAAGGTAAAAAAAAGCGACATCCTTCGAAGGATGCATCAGCTCCTAATTCCCTGATTCACGACTCTGTCGGGCCCCGTAAAGCCATCAAACCTGGCAAATATTTGGTCTGCGACAAAGAGGAGAAGAGTAGTGAGGGAGATTGAGATAGAGAAAGATTGGTGCGGCCCCGGAGGTTACTATAGGCACGAGACCCCCTTAATGAAATTACAGGGAGGCGCTGCCGGCTAATTAGCGTGAGAATGTCGAGCGGCGGTGGTGTAACGGGGTGTCGGATAGAAGATCCTGCCTGAGAAGGACGAGGACTGGTTCGGGGCCAGAGAAGGAGGCATCGATCTCTCGGAGCTATCTCCGTCGTTTCGTCAGGACCTACCTGAGTAGCTCCGTGGACTCATCGTCGGGACCAAACACGATGGTTTTCGGGTCCAGAGTGCCTTATTCCTCGGTGTTGTATGTGGCTATTGAGTTGTCGGGCCCGCGGGGGACACATACCGAAACCTCGTGAAACACGATCGGACACGGATGCACACGAGCACGCAAACAAACAGAACTATTCTTCTATAGGCAGGGGGGGAGCCACACCGGTATCCGATTGATCTTTTTCCTTCTCCGGCCTTCTCCACCCGTGTTCACCTCGTTTCACTTCTCTATCCATCCTCCCTAAGTGGGCACCGTGACAATTTAACTCTCGATTTCTTTTAGCCGTACGTGTACTCTTGCGACCCGTGTTTAGATTTGTTATGGTTATCAATTTACAATGCGTTTTTCCCTCGAGACGGATCAATTTTCACGTCTCGTCCAATATCGATGTACACATAGTCCTTAATTTTTGTCATTTTATTTAACGATTTATGAACTGATTAAATAACACGATTCGACACCGAAATTATTATTTCACTATTCTTTATCGTGAATCTATAAAATTATGTTTTCACAATCGTTTCACAAAAAGTGGATATTTCTGAAACGATTCTGTATATAAAATTTTATTCCAGTGTAGATTTGATTACGATCTGAAATATTGAAATTGTTAGATGTTTAATGAAGGAGGATTTAGAAGGTAGTAAAAAGGATGTGAGGAGACGATGACGGAGCGGTATGCATAGTGAGGGCTGATAACTCGTAGGAGCGTCAAAAGCAGTTAACCCCCGGGTAAGAGTGGGCCACGTTCCATCGCGCTCCAAACGATATCGAGTCTCGTAATCTCGATCCGGTTTAAACCGAAAAAATGTCACGGTCGCGCCGGTCGGTGGGATAGGCTGCTAAGGGCGGGACGTGAAGCTATGCCGTTCTTCTTCTCTCGCGAGGGTGCCGGACACTTTCCCACCCTTTATCACGACGGACGTCGAACCTCTGCGCTGCATCGCGCCGCCGCCGCCGCGCCGCGTCGCACTTGTATCGGCATAAATATGGTTACCGGGCGACAAAAGGTAAACCATATCTGACTCCCAGCCATCCGTGTTCGGGTTTCTCGCGCTTTAGGTCGGTTCGCTCCTAAAAGCGGCCACTTTGACTGGTTTTCAGGCTCCGGTCTATCTGATCATTCGAGAAAAGAAGGAAACGAAAAAAAAGGAAACCGGTAAAATCATGATGTTGTCAGGTTCAGAAGGCGGCTACCCACAAAGCTCCAAGGTGGCCCTTTAGCTAGGAGAAGGCTCAGAGCCCGCGCCACAGGGGTCTAGCCAAAGCTAATAGAGAAATCACCCTGGCGCTGATACTTCCCACTATTGGTAACGCCGTTCGGCTGAGTTGTACCAATGAGGGGTCCTACCTCCTACGATCGTCGTAAATCCACGGCTTATAATGCTCCGCGTCGAACCAAAGGTGGTCCCGGGGAAACGTGTTGTTCGCTTGCCCTCTTCACTGACACCATGAGTCGACGGCTACTTTTCAACCGACATCCTTACCCGAACTGGCAAATCGATCGTTTGTCAAATCTAATGCGTGGAATAATCGATGTTATGATTCGACGAGTTTTCGATCATTTATTCTGGCGCGATTAGACGGCCGGCATGCATCCAACTTGCTTGCCTGTCATCTTGAATAATTATTTGATGATACCTGCTGCAAAGGCCATCATCGTTCGCATGCTACTGCTTAACGCACGTCTTAATATAACAATCAGTTATGTAAAGTATAAGTGAGTAGGCTGCTGGTCTTTATGCAAAATAAGTTATTTATAGCAGCAGTTTAAAAAACAAGTTTTAACTAAAAATATCTTCAATCGTTTAAATATGCTTTTTACATTTGGTATTCTGTATACCTTTATGTTACATGCAATATTCATATTTTTCGTATATTCTATTTCATCATACATGCATAAAATCTGTAGTTTAAGAATGAGCCTTAAATTGATATTAAAAAAAAATAGTGCAACATAACTTCATTGGTTATTATATTTTCCATTACTTTGAAATTATGTTTAGGTACCTCAAACGATTTTGGGCCAGTTTCCCTTGCACGTGGCGTTATGACTGGTCCAAAATCCTTTTAAGCTTTCTGTACATGAAGTTCTTTATGAACTACTATTTAACCAAATTTTGAACGTACACAAACACATCTAATTCGTCGAGCGACGGGTAGATTTTGTGTACTATAGAAATTTAAGATTTTTTCGACGTTTAACGAGGCGTCGATTCGGAACGAAGGAGAAGTCACACATTCGGACGCGAGAGAAGTAACATATCGTCGAGTTGATGGCGGGTGAGAGCCGTGAAAAATTAAGGGCGCGCGACGACGTGATTTGTGNTTATTTGATGATACCTGCTGCAAAGGCCATCATCGTTCGCATGCTACTGCTTAACGCACGTCTTAATATAACAATCAGTTATGTAAAGTATAAGTGAGTAGGCTGCTGGTCTTTATGCAAAATAAGTTATTTATAGCAGCAGTTTAAAAAACAAGTTTTAACTAAAAATATCTTCAATCGTTTAAATATGCTTTTTACATTTGGTATTCTGTATACCTTTATGTTACATGCAATATTCATATTTTTCGTATATTCTATTTCATCATACATGCATAAAATCTGTAGTTTAAGAATGAGCCTTAAATTGATATTAAAAAAAAATAGTGCAACATAACTTCATTGGTTATTATATTTTCCATTACTTTGAAATTATGTTTAGGTACCTCAAACGATTTTGGGCCAGTTTCCCTTGCACGTGGCGTTATGACTGGTCCAAAATCCTTTTAAGCTTTCTGTACATGAAGTTCTTTATGAACTACTATTTAACCAAATTTTGAACGTACACAAACACATCTAATTCGTCGAGCGACGGGTAGATTTTGTGTACTATAGAAATTTAAGATTTTTTCGACGTTTAACGAGGCGTCGATTCGGAACGAAGGAGAAGTCACACATTCGGACGCGAGAGAAGTAACATATCGTCGAGTTGATGGCGGGTGAGAGCCGTGAAAAATTAAGGGCGCGCGACGACGTGATTTGTGGCCGCGAGCGAACTACAAGAGCCGGACGTTTGTTGATGCCGCCAAGCACTGTTAGTCCCTTTACACGCAAATGCACGCCTACCTTTGTGAAGCAGCCAGCGCATCAGTAACAAGTGCACTTTACATGAGCGTAATGCGTTGTCAAACACTTGACATCAGAGTAGACACGCAAGTTTCAGGTTCAATGTCTGCTAATTCGTGTTGAAACATTAATTTGTGCGGCAGAAATCATCTGCGTAATGCTGATGCACCTTTATAGTAAAGTTATATTTGTTTAACTTTATTAGAGAAATTGTCAATTATTATTGTACGAGTGACAACAATTTTCAATGCTTTTTAACCTGATTATATTAAAATGTAAGACATTGCAGATTGTCGTAGTTATATCATAATGTTATTCTTCAGATTTCTTCAGATAGTAATGAGCATATCGATATGGTTAAATATCCAAGTTAAAGAACAATTTTAACAATGATGAAGATTAAAAACTATTTGAACTACTTCAACACTGAAGTATAGAGGAGTCGATGGAGATTATTAAAATTAGTATGATTTTCGAACTCTGAAGATTAAAACAAAACACTTGGTGTCGAAAGTTCGAATTTTATACTTTGAACGACCGTAAAAACTATATATATCGCCGAATTAAATAAGGAACACTCTTTGTTTTGTAACGATTACAATCTATTATCGAAACGTGACAAGTTCGGAAGTGATTCTTATACTGTATACATGTGACATGTATGTATACGTATTACGTGTAACGTTATATGACGAGCGTAACGTCAAATCAGACAAGAACGTGAAACATATGTATGTTCACATAATTACCTAACAATGTAAAATATTTCTTGTACATAACTATTTTAATTTGTTTAAAAAAATCACAATTCAATTTTATAATTAATAGTAATGGATGACAAACTAAGATTTTGGGAACTGTTCATATGCAAACTCACTTGACTTCAGAATTTTATCAGAACCGCCTTAATTGACATGACCGCTGACATGTTACAAAAATTAGATACGGCATTTTATTTAGTACCTTCGTGGACATAAATAAGATGAAACAGGAGAAAAGGAAATGGTCCTAACAATACTCGTTGATTCGTGTTATTCGTCATTCGCCTATCAAAAGGAATGGTCTTGAAAGATATGTTTCCACAAAAACGGGTTTCCCCAGTGGCCGACTAAAAAAGGGCCTAACGTGGGAAAGCAAAGTAGCGAGCGTTTCGGTGTGTCCGCGTCGCGGCGCGGCGCGCTCTGCTGGTTTTGATCCCGCTCGAATGAATGAGAGACGCGGCGCTTGCCTACGGCTACCAGAGCCCATGTTCATTGAGCTCCCACCTCATTCTATTTTCGAGGGTTGAAGAGCACGAAAACGAGCAAAAGGAGAAAACAAAGGCGAGGGGGAGGAGAGGAGGGGGACGATGAGGGAAAGGGACGAGAAGAATCAAGCAGCAGCGGGATAAGGAGCTGGAAAAAGGAAAGTAGCAGAGAGGAGCTCCGTAGGAGTTGGTTGGTTCGTTCAGTCCGAAGTAGTCTGGACTGTTTCTGGTGTCGCGTTACCGTGGACTCCACAAAGGATCGCACAGGATTCTTATCTCAGTATCGCCTAACTTGTTAACATACCTAACCTGCCCGAGGAGAACACCGGAGGATTCACCCGGCACCTCGGGACAACTCAATTCCACGGGTCCGCGTCTCACCGGCAAGGATCTCTCGACTCTTTCCTGCTCCATCCTCGTTTCTACGATCGCTTCCTTCTCTGTCCGGTCTCTCACTTCGCTTCACTTCTCCCTTCAGTCTGCCGACTGGCTATTCCCGTTTTTAGTGGTGCTGAGTTAAGATAACGACCTTGTACGCATTTGGACGGTTATGCTCCGTTTATATCGACCGACTCGGGCCTAGATCGGCCCATCTGCTAATGCATCGCACGCAAAAGACGAATGGAGAAGGTCTCCCGGACATGAATATTTATCTCTTCTGATTGGAGAAGCACTTTGGCAAAGGAAAAGGTGCCGTGCTTAAATACCGTTCGCCGGTCCCCGACCAAACTCCCGTATTCAAGGCTTTCACGCGTATTCGGTTTCGATCCTTTCTATGCCCTATTGCTCTGCGATTACGCTCTGCTTCTTTCGCGTTCAGAGGTTCAAAGATAGCGGTACCAATTAAAGCTAACTTGAATTAATTTGAATGTAATTTGCCTAAAAGCCGCGTCGTCACCTCGTTCAGTATATCGTCAATTTCATATCAATATTCATTAGAACATATTTCGCCTCGTTTCAAGTGCAAATATATAACGCTAGTTTCGACAATTAAACTTTATAGGAATGGGAGCCAGAAATAATAACGCTAGCGAAATCAGCGCGTAGCCACGTGAAAGATAAGAACCTGAGATCGCGCATCTAATTTCGGACAAGGAGCGGAAGCCTGATCGAATGTCAAACGGAGGCGCCGCGTTGCACGTCTACGACGAAAAGGAAGAAAGCAAAGAAAAAAAAAAAAGAAAAACAAAGAGATCGGCTCGGAACCGCGTAGGATGAAACGTAAGGCAGAGGTAGACGAGGCTGATAACGTTCACGGGGAATAAAGCTCGACGAGTTTACGCTCGTTAAAATGTCGCCGGCCGACGGAGCGAGTAAGTCATCCTCGGTTTATGCTAATCTCGCTACCATGCCGGCTAGCCAGCCGCGGTCAATAAATTCCGGAAAAATATGCCCCAATTACCGAAATGACTCATCAAGTAATTGCGCATAAAACAAACCGCCCCGCGGGAGATGGCCACGCCACGATAACGGGGTGCCTTCGCATTCGGAGCACACACGGGACCAAATAAGAACGTAGATAAGACATACTTTCCCAAGGCGCTCGGAACAATCGACCAGATTTATTGTAACCGTGCTGGAATTTGGGCGAACTCTGCTTCTGCCACGGTCTATTCTTTATTACATGGTAATGATACGTGTCTTATAAGTTTATATTATTTAAGCAAGACACCACTTCGTATTCATTAACTTTATTGTAACTGGACAAATATCGCAAGTAAACAAACTACGAGATAATTCGTAGTTGGCGTCATAGACAATAGCGCAAACTACGAGTTATCTCGTAGTTGGCAGTTAACGTGTTAATAGCAGAAGTTTACTGCATGGCAGTGGGGAAAGTTGCTTAAGCTACCTAATTAATTAGTACGAAGTAGTAGGAAACTGGTAACATTTATATTTTGATAATATCAGTTCTGTATTTTGTCAAATTACATTATTTTTCTAAGAAGAACGAATTGATTTTTTATTCGTGAACAGTAAGTAAATTTCTCGTCTTCTTTATTTGTATGCATACTAAACAATAGCCCCTTCCAGTCGTTTCCTTCCAACAGTCTTGTATAGCCGGTTGCATTCCTCCAAGGGGATTTCATTTAATAAAACAAGATTTATTTATATGGAATTAAATAAAAAATAAAAATTTCATATCTGATACAGTCGTTACGCAAATAATTTTGAATCAGTAAAAATGACTCTGACCTAAAAAGACAAGTTTTTGTTTATTGTTAAATATAATAGCATTTTATATATAATAGCACTTAATGTTATTAATTAACTGGTAACAGTAATATTTCAGGATATGTAGATAATTCTCTTAAATATATCTTCAACAATATTAATATTCTCATTAAAAATCGTTTTATGATTCGATTAATTCGATTTGACCAGAAAATTGCAACCAACAGGAAACAGTCTCCACTGTGTTAGATGGCGAAACTACGTCAATACTTAACCGGTATCAAAGGTCTCTACGTTGACTTCTCTCTTTAGCACAAAACAGCCTTTCCCTTTCTATAGAAATGCTTTCCCCCTTTTGTCCGATTTCAATTCTATGCCCGTTGAGCCCAACGAGTAACATAAATCAACTTCGTCACTATGCTTTGATATTCAGCCAACTTATATCCAAATAACCATATCAATCGGGCAATAATTGACCTACTTTCGTTAGTAATCCTTGAAGCATGCTTAACAGCACCGTCTTCGGTTTCGAATATAGCTAACACGATTCGTTGCGACGGTGACATATAAATTAGATTGCATGCTAATACGATAAATTGTATAGAATGGGTGTAAACGTCCGGGTGCTAGTTGGCAGAACAATATTTCACGTTCGTCCACGGTATAGCCCGCGAGTACGAGCTCGAGCTGCTGCTCCCGGCGCATCCTCGAGTGGGTAATAAACAGCGCGCGATTCCCGAATCGAGTGATTTAAAATTTCATAAAACGCATTGCGCGCGGCGTTGTTGGCCTACCGTGATGATACAGTGTGTACGCACAAAGGCCGAGGGCTGTACACATGCACGGCGTGAAGCCGAGGGCATTGCAATGGCAGCGCGAGCAGCTTAAATAAATCGTGGGAAAGGCCCGCGGCTGCATCTAACTTTTATGGCCGGCCGTTTTGCTCGTGGCGTGTGTGGAGACCCGCGAGGCGCGGCACCGACTTACCGGCTCGTTTCTACGAAAACCGATCGCCGAACTAATTATTTCGTTTACTTAACCATTTTAACCTGTTACGTTGGCTCGTTGCGACGAGAACGGACGGACCTGTCAGGAGGGCGTGTCCTCACCCGATGGCTAACGGTGCTCACTTTTTTTTTTCTGCCGCGATACCCGCAGACAAATTTTCTCGATACTGGTTTTCAACTTTCGCGGGATCGACGGATCCACTCGCGGCTAGAAAATACGATTGACGGCGACGCGACGGTTTCACTCCGCGCGAGCGCCGACTCACCGATTTCAAGTCAAACAAAGCGGACCCGAGAGTTTTGCATACGACGACAGCTTTCTTCGAGGTGTCTCGCGTCCTGACAACGTGCCGGAAGTGTGAACCGAGGCAACGTGATCGTCTTGTAAACTCGTGAAATTTCGAGCTCCGCTGCCATCTCAAAACTAAATAGTTGCAGAAACGATTTCCGTTTTATTTGAGTTCTATAACCTCGTTTTTCAGAATTACCTGTAATTATTATCTGAAACGAATTTAGCGTACTACCAGATTTCTTCATCCTCGGAAGTATAGAGAAAAATTTTGATGGGAAATAAAATATTAATAGGCGATCTTTTTTCACCGACGTAGAGCACTCGACGCGTCGTGCTGTCTATTTCGACAGCAACCCCCTTGCAACAGGACAGGAATTCCTTTCTCGCTTTCTCCCCACCGGTCCCGAGAGTGTTAAATGAATTCTCGGCTCACTGGCTTTCCGACGACATATTTCATATTTTATGATTTGTAGAATGTTCTCGCCTGCCTTCGGTCGTCTTTTTTAATCACCGGATCAGCCGGCGGCCGCAGAGCTCACACTGTAGTCGTCAAAACGCTTTCGCCGACAGAGTGGCGGTAAAAATTATTCAAAGAACTGCGACCCGTATTTTTACCGTTCATCTTTCATTTTGCGAAGCTAATAGAATCTTAACCCTTATCTACTTCCGTAACGAAATCGATGTTCGTTAAACGTGATATTAGAGGTTGCTCGATTTTCACAAATTCCGGTGTTAACCATCGGGCGAGTCGAAAAAGCGCAGGAGAGAAAGCGCGGGAGTAGTTTTACGCGAGTTCTCGATAGGAGAGACGAACAAAGGGAGCGCTCACGTCCAATTACATGACGTTCCTTTAATTATGCAGCACCGGTGGACTGGGCACGGATAGTTCGTAGGAGGTAACCAACGGCTTTAATTTGGGTCTCAGGAGTTTCGCTGGGGAGCCGGGCGCTGCCCGGGGCGCCATACGTGGGAATATAACCCGATCCACACACGGGTGGATCAGTATGGGTGGCCGTCTACGCCACGTTCCTCCGTGTCCTTGGTCCTTAGCCCAAGATAGTCGTCCGGTTCTGTCTTCTTTTGCGGTTCGCTCGCTTGCGGAACCGAGGCTCACCTCTCCGTGTAGAAACGAGAGCTCACTGCGCGGGAATCGCCTCCGACTTGCCGTTTTCTAATCAGCTCGTTATTACTAGCCAGAGAATTCTACCCTTGGATCGTAACAAGGTTGACCCTTGTTTCGATGAAAATGCTGACTTGGACCAAATCGTGATCGAACGATTAGGAGTCATTAGATATGCCAATTACATACTGGGCAACTCGTGTATCTTCGCTGTTTCACTTTACTTTATTAAGTGCAGCTAATATACTAACAACAGACGTAAAGTCGGCATTATTTTGTAATAGACGAAGATATATGACGCAATAAAAATGAGGAACAGAATATTCAATTTGCAATGGTTAGTTGCATTAATTTTCTTTATTCGTTATTTTATTATTATCTGTAAATGAATGTCCATAGGTACAATGGATGTCATTTGAAAGCAGAGACGAAAACGTAGTAGGAACGGTAGACATGGGTTCTAATGCCGCAATGACAATAAAACGAGGTCCGTATTGTGAAGGCGACATCGTTTACACTCTGAACTGTGGATTGTGGTGGGAGAATCGTAGAGCTGTTCTAGGTTCGAAAAGAGCCGAGAGAGGCAGTGCTTCGTAAACAGAGATCAGCGCGGAATCAGCGATCCATTGAACTGGTCGAGATCTCGCAACCCGTCGAAAATGCCAACGTACGATCGTACGTTTTCCCGGTCGACAATGTGCACGTAATGCTAATCCACCTTCATTGCTCCGTGCGCAGCGCTGCCGGGGCACTTGAAAGAAACGGCTCGCCATCGAGCACGGCCGTTTACCGCGTTCCTATTCCTGCGATGCTGCCGGTTTCTCTAATCAAACTAATACCGTCGCCTCGAGCCGCGAGAGTCAATGTTCCCTGGTCTTCATCGCGTGAATAGAAGGAATTTTAATAACGCTCTCTGCAAAACGGGCGTCGATCATTTTAATCGGGGCGACAAAAGTTCATGGTCCAAAACCGGCGAGCTGATAAATTGTCAGGTGATCAAGTTGATCCTCTGTAAGCTACACGAATTGCGATCCCTTTCGTCAAAGGAACGGCGTAATCGGATCTTAAATCGGAGTTTGGCCGTTCCAATTTCGGAGCAATGCGGCATGGATAATGGCAGCACCGGCTCGGCGACGCAGAGAGGGGTGACATTGTGCATCTCGTACGGGTACGGAGTCACACGCATAGGCCACATTCTAACGGCACGGCGCAGCTCGCCACGGCGGAATGGCCTGCATTCCACTAAAGGGATACTGCGCGAATTTGAATATCGGTCGATCAGCGGGACCGCCCGACTATCTTCCTCGAAAGCGTGCTACCCGTTCAGCAACCTGTAACCCCTTTTGTTCATTCCTTCCACGCGATCCATTTTAAGAGGTACGACCAGACGTTCTGATAATATTTTCGGATACTCACGTTACGTAAAACGCATGTAATTTTTATGTTATTTTGTCTTTGCTGTAAATATAAGATATAAGTAATTAAAACTAATATCAAAAAACTGAATATCACAGTATATAATTTTAATTTACTTAATAAATATTCCATGCAAGGGTTAATAAGTACTGCATGTAACATGGACTGAAGGAGTGCATATAATATGGATAGATCTGCAAAAAATATTTTTTAAATTTTTATTGGAGAGTCGAATAAAAAATTTGAAATTTCTTTCTTGGTCTACAGCNCATGGATAATGGCAGCACCGGCTCGGCGACGCAGAGAGGGGTGACATTGTGCATCTCGTACGGGTACGGAGTCACACGCATAGGCCACATTCTAACGGCACGGCGCAGCTCGCCACGGCGGAATGGCCTGCATTCCACTAAAGGGATACTGCGCGAATTTGAATATCGGTCGATCAGCGGGACCGCCCGACTATCTTCCTCGAAAGCGTGCTACCCGTTCAGCAACCTGTAACCCCTTTTGTTCATTCCTTCCACGCGATCCATTTTAAGAGGTACGACCAGACGTTCTGATAAATTTTTCGGATACTCACGTTACGTAAAACGCATGTAATTTTTATGTTATTTTATCTTTGCTGTAAATATAAGATATAAGTAATTAAAACTAATATTAAAAAACTAAATATCACAGTGTATAATTTTAATTTACTTAATAAATATTCCATGCAAGGGTTAATAAGTACTGCATGTAACATGGACTGAAGGAGTGCATATAATATGGATAGATCTGTAAAAAATATTTTTTAAATTTTTATTGGAGAGTCGAATAAAAAATTTGAAATTTTCTTTATTTTTTCTTATACATCATATTTTAAACTAATTTTTTTAACAACTGCAACAAATTAATTCGTTAAATTTAATATTGAAAAAGTTATTCAATTTTGGAATGTGTACGAATGAAGTGACTTCACTGTACGTAGAATCATAGTCCAATAAAGTTATATAAAACAAGATATTTTTACCGCTAGTACAAATATCACGTTGTAATGGTATTTACAAGCTCCTATCAATGCGATTCTCAATCCACGTGATATTTAATCACTCATGTTCA
>SMSR01009217.1:0-95175 GCA_019453355.1 Ceratina japonica | reverse complement strand
TGTCACCGCACAGTCATTAAGCGACCGCCAGGAAAGTAAAGGCGGTAGGTAAGTAAGAGAGGAAACGGTCTCTTCGATCCGAGGACACAGACGAAGGGAACGAACGGGTTGTGGCAAAAACGAAGTGCGCTTCTCAGAAACCGCGTAAACACCTCCGTGGCGTAGATCTTAGGAAGCCGGCGGACAATGTAGGTATCCAACTGTCCCAGGTTCCCCTGCCCCCGCCCCGGCTCCTTCTTCCGCTGCCATCCGAGGTTCTTTCTATGTTACGCGTAAATTGTAATTATTTGCGAGAGCTCTCTGGCTCGTTTATAATTTTTCCCGCCGCGGCGCGGTTCAACGCTTGAGCCGCTATACCGCTTTGCCCTTGGAAGGGTGCATTGTATCAGTTACGATTTCAAAGTATTACATTTAGCAATTCCAAGTTTCAAGTGTTCATTATTTTCAATACATGCAGTAAGAAAAAAAGCTGATACAACGGCTGTGTACATGAAATAGTCTGATAATGTTAAGTATAAATTACAACAATTATCTGTATAATATGTGAGAATNAATTTTTATGGCGAATTTTACAATTTTTATTTCAACAATGTAATTTTGTATAATTTTTAAAACATGCTTTATGAATATTTTCGAGGACATTATTTAAGATAAATAATTATTATTTTTCAGTGCGTAAACAGAATGCAATTTTTTAATATGAATTAAAATTATTCCTAAATTTGTATCACGGTTAATAGTAATCATCCATAATTAGATTCCAAAGAATCCAGATTTTAATAGATCGCTGCTGCTGCGAATGCACATCGCTTATAATTTCTCTCATTGTCAGTCGTACAGTGTATTATAGTAAAACGAGTAAGTATATTTCATATCTCTTTCGTATCACCCGTCGAGCTGTCGACGAGTCCGTCGAACATTGCGGAGCAAAGAGTCGAAACCGCATGGGCCGCGTTTTACAAAGCCACCGGTATGCGGACATGAAAGATTAGACAGCGATTCCGTGTTGGAACGCGTGCACGCTTCGAGCGTAAGGATTCTGATTCGAGGCAACAGGTCGTTGGGAACGTTTCACAGGGCGCGGCAATGAAGCCGCGAAGGGTGAGAAAAGGGGATGGAGAGAGAAAATAAAGAAAAAGAGACGGAGAGGTGAAACGAACGAGATGAGTCTCGATGAGGGCTCAGCCGTGGATCCGGCCAGATTCTAACCGCTGCGCATTTCGGTATAATTTTCGGCGCTGCTCGATCTTTATGCAGATCGGGAGCAAACATCTAGTCGGACCGGCTGATTGGTATTCCCGACGGCACGCGGCTCATCACTTTTCCCCCCAGATTTATCGTTCAAAATTCGGCCCCGCATTTTTATATTGATAATCACTCGAGGAGGAGACTCGATGGGTAGCGAGGGGGGCCGAGGGGGCGAAGAATGTGGGATGGGTGAGTGCAGTCACGACAGTGACGTCATGCCGGTTATCGTAGCGGATCGGCGAGTGTGGGTAGGCCAGAGGAGGGCTCTACCGTTCTTTCAACTACCTTTCTCTTTGCTTCTCCTTCGTTCTATCTTTCTTCCCTGTCTTCCTCGTTTTTCCCCGATAAACGGTGCATCTGCTTGCACAATTTAGTCATTCGGCTAACCAACCGTTCGTTAATTCATCGGCTTTGCTTGTTCCTATTGTACCCGATGCTTAAACCGCCTGTTTTACACCCTGTACGCAGGCTCTCGAACCACCGAGAAACGATAACCACCGAAACGATATGCTAACTTGTGAAACAATTATCCATTATAAGACTGCTTCGACGACGTTCTTCCGCGCATTAATGCGATATGAATACAATTTTTTGAACGAAATAACTTTCCTCCGTTATCTGCAAGTTGATAGCATTACATGGCATGTGAATGCAGTCAAACTAAGAATTCATTCCTCTCGTTGTTCTAATCTCACGATCAATCGCGATGTTAGGAAAATGTTGGTTTTTACATGTCCAGACCCGATTACGATACAAATGCTTAGACCGATATTCTAACGTGTACACATTTGCAGCCGTGTATTGCATTCTGCTTCGATTTCAACCATCTGCAATCACAGTATGCTAGTTGAATTACCTTTGTCCATACAATCCTCGCAGACCGACGCGAAATGTCTTGATGTTAATCAGCAATACAGAATTTGTACGTGACCTTTCGATAAATTCTTTCCTCTGTGGCCTATACTAGTCCATTATCCGTACGATGATATGCAAATTCGAGTCTTGCCTACAACGGAGTTCACTTAAAGAATTGGAAATAACTGAATAAGCAATTCCCATGTGAGAAAGAAATTTAGTTGGAATATGCGCACGAAGCGTAGAGTATATACCATTGTAATGAGTTCAGATAACATGCTAGTATTTGGAGTTGTAAGANATTCCTCTCGTTGTTCTAATCTCACGATCAATCGCGATGTTAGGAAAATGTTGGTTTTTACATGTCCAGACCCGATTACGATACAAATGCTTAGACCGATATTCTAACGTGTACACATTTGCAGCCGTGTATTGCATTCTGCTTCGATTTCAACCATCTGCAATCACAGTATGCTAGTTGAATTACCTTTGTCCATACAATCCTCGCAGACCGACGCGAAATGTCTTGATGTTAATCAGCAATACAGAATTTGTACGTGACCTTTCGATAAATTCTTTCCTCTGTGGCCTATACTAGTCCATTATCCGTACGATGATATGCAAATTCGAGTCTTGCCTACAACGGAGTTCACTTAAAGAATTGGAAATAACTGAATAAGCAATTCCCATGTGAGAAAGAAATTTAGTTGGAATATGCGCACGAAGCGTAGAGTATATACCATTGTAATGAGTTCAGATAACATGCTAGTATTTGGAGTTGTAAGAAAAATGTCACAAAATATTCATTGTACTCTTGCTTGTTTTTTGTAAACTTACGTATATAAAATATTCATTGTAGAGCGATTTATGTTAATCTACAAAAATTATGTTTTACATTTTCATTACTGACCCAACTGAAGAACTTAAAAATTACGTCCCTTACTTTTCTTTTCATACATCTGATTCACAATTTTTTTTACACATTATTTAGGGAATTAAGTCTTCTAATATTTAGGAAAAAATTACATTGATTGGTTAAATATTAAAAAAGCTGTTCCATTTAGAAGTGTATCCGATAAGTACACAGTACTATAAAAGTTATTAATGCTTCCAGGTTCAACTAACATAAGAAAGAAGTGGTTCAGTTCGTCAACTTTGTACCAAGTCAAATGGCTTTTGTGAACCGCTTATGATGTGTTCATAGGTTTGGCAGAATAATTAGAAATCTCTTTTCTTATTTCTCGAATAAGCTGGTCAGTCATAAATGATGACACTCTCAGAAACAAACAATATCTACTTATGCTTCATACAAAATAAAATTTAATAGCTACAACAAAATATAAGATAATGAAAAAGCAGAGTGGTTTGAAATCATAAACATGACGCGCTGAGAGGTGTAATGATCACTAAAACTGGTGGGGGGAACTGAGCACACGGAAAAGAGGAATTCTGGAAATCTAGGTCTTTTATCATTACGTAAAGTAGAAAGAATCCAGAAAAAAATTTTTATGGTTACCGTAATTTTTATATCAGTCGCTGCAATAAACAAAAGATTTTCCGTAAATCCAATTTATTATTCTAGTTACAATTCTATCTATTATTTGATAATGTGATTATATTGTAAATAATCTAGCCTATTTAATAAATCATATGCAATCTGTGTCGTCTACAACATAAATATTAAATGTATAAGATATGTAAATTCTTACACCTTGCAAATAGAATGATCGAGTACGATCGTGAATACATTATATTAATCCTATGTTAAGAGATGGATCATAAACATAATATATAAGATAACATTTCTGGACTTCCTCTGACTCAATTGAATTATTACCAAAGTTAAAAAACCTATTGTTCGCATGCAATTCTATAATTCTATGAATGATCAATTGGCACCGCCGTGCAATTTTCCAAATGATCTCAGAGATTCCAGTGATTGTCGTAAGCTCGAATGCATGTGATCAATTTTCTCCCGCGCGGCACTGCTGCGAATCTTCATTTACATTAATTTCGGAGTATCAGACTGGAATTACGCACTCGGAGTAAAACGCTACGCGCGACCGGTTGTCCGTTGATAAGGGTACAGAACACAGAAGGGTAGAAACAAAACGAGAAGATAGTAAACCGAGCCGATAAGGTATGCAGGTGTTTCGATGCTGATCCACGAGAAGCCTGACGCCGTATAAGTAAGTATGTAAGGTGGTAACGTTCTTGGAGCGACAATTTTATCTTTTACCAACCGATGACATAATCGTGTCACGTCTGAACTATACCACCTGCACGATTGCTATCGCGCGACTAATGCGTACGTGGCAAAAGCCGACTCTTTCCAAGTAGTAACTGCGCTGGGAAAAATATTATAGATGCGAGGAATTTAACGCCGAAGGTTCTGCGTTCGCCACCTTATTTTCGCGAAGGAGTAGATTTTATACGTTATCCAATGTTATTACAGGCCTCCGAATGCCATATTTAAGATACAGGTGCTTTCCCTGCATGTGATAAATCTCTGGCTCAACCCTTTTTATACCACATACGCGTCCGCGAGTTAGCTTTCTCTGTACCGAGGACTTCGCCGCAGGTTCTCACTTTACAGTATTTGTCATGATGTATTTGATGTGATTGTGCCTCTGTAGTCTGCTCTGTTGATACCGAGTACAGTCGGCGCTGATATATGAAGATGCTGACTAAAGTCAGCTTTGGTATTAACTCATTTGCATCATAAGGAGGTATGAAGGAAAAGTCCTTAAAAATTAGGAAGTAAAAAGAAAAGGTCCTTATCACTAAATTTTTTTCCCTTATATTTAACTCCAAGAAGTAAAAGAACTTCATATTTCAGCATTTACTAATAACAACTAGAAAAAAAAATAGATAATAATAATAAAACTTATATAAAAAAAAGTAAGTTGCAAATATGTGGTTTATTATTGATAATGACGGGAATGTTGATAAGTTATTTTGTTCAGTATGATAATATTTGAACTGTTGAACGCATAAAAGCACTCCGCAATTTTCACATTGATGAATGAACATTTTTTTTGTTGAGCTAAAACAGGATGCTGTCAAAGTACACGATAAAAGTTGAACTGAGACTTTTAACCCAAATTGGTCTTCTTATATTAATATTATATACACTTCCGGAGCTTACGTTTATTCACATTACGACCTGCGTGTAATGTTCCATAATCGTGTTTCTTGTATCGCCTCGTGCTGTCGCATTAACGCAAAACTATAATACAGGTTACGCAACGAAAACTGCAACGCGTTAATGATGCCCATAAAAAAAGCAATTACCATTTTTTATGACATCTACTAATGTTAAGTTTCTCATTCACAAAAAATGTACGCATTATTTTGCATCGGCCTTAAAAGATCAAACGCATTAGAGAGATTAGTGTAAATGTAAGATTCAACACTTTCATGATTACCGGAACTATCGTACATCAAGCAAAGAAAGGAGGAATGGTGTTCGCTAATTAGCCTTTGTAGATAACACCGACCTTAGAGCACATGTTACTGGAGTCAACTTCAACAGAAGAACAAAAAAGAAGTGACAAGCTGTAGAAAGAAGAGATAGTAAGATCACGATCGTTCTCCTTCGACTTGCTTCGAATTCCATATCGCTTACTGACAAGAACAATAATCCACCGGATTGTCGTTATTAATGTTTATATAATCTAATTATGTAAACATGGCGAATAAGTATTGTATTTTAAATGGTAAAATAGAGAAGGATGTTTCAGATCTTAATACATGTTTTTATAAGTATACATACGTAATACACATGTACATAAATAAAAATAAAAAATTGTAGACTACCTTCCAGTTGACATTTTATTCTTTATTTCTTCACTTTATTTACTTCTATCAGATTCTTGAAGACGAACATATGGAAAAGAAGTGGATCTAGCATGAAGAGTCATGTAGTTATAGTCATGTTTATTTAATTAATGAAAGCAATTAGTCGTACATTTGCAGTTTGCATTTTGAAAAATAATAATATTAATATTATTATTATTATTATATGGAATAAATTAATTATAAACATTAATTACATTCCTCTTTATAAATGTACAAATGTCTGTAGGTAAAATAGATTAAATAAAAAGATGAATACTTAACAAGTCAACGAGGTGAAATATTGTATTTATTAGTTTGAAGAAAAGGACAGCGTGCCCGTACATTATATCTCTCTTTCTACGGCTTGACTGCTCTTTTCACACATTCATACACCTCCAGCAGTACACGTTCTAAGACCCCGACTATTTGTAATTCCATAATAGTATCTATTACAAAGTGTGATTAGTGCTAGGCATTTGTAAACACTGGCTGCGCTAGATCTTCGTTTCTATAGATAAATAGTAGTAGAGAAAAACGTTATCTGATCTTGTCGCAATTACTTACTGCCAGGCTGATTCATAACGCGCGGGCGTTCACGCTCGAATCATTTTCTCGACTCGATCAATTTTCGTTTGGCATGAATACTGCACTTCGCTACACCCGCACGTACACGGTTGTTATGTCTCGTTTACTCCCCCCTCCCCCTGGATGTACCATTGATAGGCATCAAATCAAGCTTTTTACTGATTACGAGGTCCAGATCTCCTTGAATTTTAGATTCAGGCTTGGATATTAACCCGTCGGCTCGACAGCGAATGGCACTTTACCGATTCGTGTCAGCAATTCGTTGCGTTCGTATTTGTCACTTCACTCGTCGAAGTATCGGGATAGACAAATCGACTAATCGAGTTTCATAGAAATACCTCTTTTAAGAATCTGTCAGAAGGTCCGTAGACCAGAATCTATATAGGAGGTCACTCAAATAGAACAATGAAATAAGAAAAAAGCAGAGCAAAGAAAGAACTGATGCAAATTGTACGCATTATCACGTATGTTGCTTGTTACTTACACGTAGGCAATCTTAAAATAAACAAGAATATTTTATTACACTCTGTACTCCTTTCTACTTGACTGTACTTTCAGTCCATCGGAATATTTTAATTCCGTAAAGCAGCAAACTTGTTGCTGGAAGGATCATGCGCGTGCATACACAATCTCTAGAAGGCGCGTCATGTTTGTGACTTGATGCAATTTTCCAAACCGCGGATTTACTCGCCTTTGGCTAAGCTCTTAGAAAATCTAGAAGGTGAAATCATTTTCACCCGGTGAAAAATAGGTATGCTAAATATCAGCGCGACGTGTATTAATATTCATTAAAACCAGTCATTGCGAACGCTTCCGAGAGGCTGCTCGAGAAAAGTCGTTTTAATAGGAACATCGTGGGACCGTGGAACGGGGAAAACGCGATCTAATATTAGTTTATCGACCGAAGTTTCGGGAACGCGTAAATTCGGGTCTGCAGTTTCAGCTGATTCATCCTGCGGGTCTTCTGACGAGCGAAGACCACCGAGTCGAAGATTCCGGGTGAATCATTGACATCCAATACAGCCGTTAATCGCGTTACAATCCGACGCGATTCCGTCGCGCCGCGCGTAGGCACCGGAAAGCCTCCGGGGTCCGAGGCTCGCCGTACGGTTAGGTCAGCTCTAATTTTACGGAGTTATCGGTTTTAGCTCCGGGACAAGAGGAAAGGATAATGGAGCCGCCGTGTAGCAGAGCACTAATTTCGAACCGTCAACTCGTTAACCGCCGCGACGGACACCTCGATGAATCGATGAATTAGTCCCTCGTTTAAGTAGCGATTACTATGTCTTAATTCGGAAATCGTTTGCTGACCGCGGGCCAATTAAATTAACATCACTGCTCTGGATGGATCGTAGCTTACATCGAGACTCTCGTCAGGTGTGTCATTTTTATACCTGCTGAATGGAAAGCATAGCTATAGACGTCGCCGAGGCTAAGCCAACGTACTGATTTGCATTTGCATGAGAACGACCAATTATAAGGAGTGGACCCGGTCATCGACTGACTTGATCTCTCGGAATTTCGTCTGTCCTTTTCAGTGGAAAATCATTCGTTCCTCGAATGCGAATTCGCAATGTCAGTGGTCATATAAAACAAAATCGATTTCCAGATATAATTCAGTAAATCATTTATTTATGAGTCAATGGCATCATAATTAATTTTTTATAAAATATTATCAATAACTCTGAGATAAGAAATTTGTATGAATGCTTTTAGCGCATGTCTCATAATTTCTCTAACTTTCTTCAGAGTCACTTGCAGTTAGATACTTGCGAATACCGGTTGACTAGTATTAGTTTCAAATTAATTTCTAATCGTCATCCGCGGCCGAAGAAATTTAATGGACGTACGGTGTTCAAAGGCCGGCCAATCTGCGTGGTCGTATAGAGATAGAGTGTAGAGCGTCGAGATTGACCGCCGCACCTCGCGCCGTAGGAAACCAGGACTCCCAGCGTATGTTTACAAAGACTGACGTCATTTGCCTAGGGCGACACGTGTTGCCAGCCTGTCTGGCCAGGTCGTACCACTGGTCGTGATCCTTGATAACGAAAAAAACGCCGCGATCCTTTCGAGTGTGAGTGGCTGCACCCTGCTCGCACATTATACGCTTCGGGCTGCTGCTTTTAGTAATCAACACCTCCTTGTATGTAACCGCTTCCTTCCATACGAGACTGCCTGTTTTGATAAAGCGATCATCGTTGTATTATTAAATCGATAAACGATAGGATTTTGATTTTTGTGCGCTGGTTATATCAGACGCACCGTTAGAAATGTATATGCATCGATGCGAATGGAATTACTACGACTATGCACTCATCTACCCTGCAGAATAAAAGACAATTATGAACATTAATTTTAATAATTAATACATTTAATTGTACTGATAATGCAAGTCAAATTCCGTGACATGACATATTTAGGTATAATAAAAAACATGAAGTTAATACGTACATATAACATTTACGCTCCAAAATATTGTTTATCTTTTAATTTCCTGCCAGTGAACTGTTCAATTGTTTTATCACGAATCGCACTTTGTTATGAAATTATGTAACACACGTTGTCAAAGATAAATAAATGATCGTAAATAAGCGTGTGTACAGCTTAGATGTTTATCGTATTGCTGGCGTTCGTGTGACTGTGAAAATGGATACACATTTGTTATTCATTATCCAGGTATGCATTTACTGCAACCTCGAGTAGACGCTGACCCGTCATTGATGCAAATTAATAGACCTGCTTCGACCATCAACGATCAGCAGGCTTCATATCTTATAAAGCCTCATTACAATTCTGCAATTCAATATCTCCCTCTGAGCAACTATTAATTCGAATTGAAATTCGCAGGTGGCTTAATGTGTTCTTTTTGAAAGTGTACATTAGTTACTATCAATGTTCTCCTAATCGAAATTTTGTTTTTTCCTTGTTCTGCTCCCTTGTTGAACGATGCATTGTTACGCGTTTAGTCGAAAGTTGAAAGTAGCGCAGCATGAGAAAGGCTAAGCCCGTTTAATTAGTTTCCGCATATTAGGATAACGCGGCAACAGATAATTTCCAGATGTAAAAAATATCCGAACAAAAATGGAAACTGAGTGGACATGAAGCGGTAATCGCGCCATTTGTACTGCAGACCATTCGATTATTATTGCACGAAATGAGTCCAAGTGAAACCGAGAGTCTTTTCTTTCGTTTCTTGCACATCTGCACTCGCTGCTGTCCGTGATCGGCAACCGAAACAGTCGTGTTACTTATCATTGCCGATTAACCTTTTTATCCGCTGCATTTTACAAATAGTTGCGTTCAACTACAGGAATCAAAACGTTTACGACCGCGAGGCCGTACTTATCTGTGATCAAGGTGAGCTTTCTACATTTTCTCGCTAGATCTACGTTCTACAAATTACATATTTTTATACGTAATATCTTTTTGATGATCGTGATTTACTAGACAATTAACGTCGACGGATATTTCTATTGCAAAGACGCGCTTTCAAGTTGTCTAAGGTAGCTGGAGTTAATGGATTCAAACGAATTAAAAATACTTGGTTTTACCATTTTCCTTGTATTCTGCATTTTTATTAAATGCTTTGAAGATGAACCTTGGCTACGTCAATGTACGCGCGTGTACGTGTGTTTTGAACTGATTCCTAATACTTATAGATAATTGTTCCAATGCAAAGGTGTTATTCGTGAGTCAGTGATTTCGATATGTAGGATGGTAGCGCGAGACGCGCGCGAAAGGGCAGCGACACAGACTACCGAGATCGAGACATTCTATAAATGATTCATGAGTAGAAAATGCATTCTTGCTAATTTAATTGTTGATATCGAATTAGAAAAAGTGAGGCATTGACAGTGATGTATTGTGAAGGAAGACGATAACAAAGGAGGAGAGAGTTAAAGGGATTTCAACACTACATCGATTCTAATTTTCTACTATCTAATCTTCTAACTTTGTAATATTAATTTCTGAACGATGAAATGCAATTTTATTATTTCAATATGGCATATTTCTATGTGATTTAAAATACTGTGCGTAGAGATAAAAGAATAAAGCTACGTTTACATTATGTAATATAACAAAGTTTCCAATTTCATTAGGTAACATATGCCTATACTTTTTACAATTATTATTTATCCGACTATCTCTTATTTGGAAATGCGTTTAAGCGTATTGCGGGGAACAAGTACTTTTGCGAGATACATAATTTATAAAAACATGAATTATGAATTAGTAATAATTCCACGAGCCGAGTCTCATAATTGTGTGTATTCAATTACATGATAAAAATCAAGTCAATTATCTACGCACAAGTGTTCTTAATAAATCTCCAGAGACAAATGTCAAATCAATTTCAATCGTTCATTCGTAGTTGACATTATTTATTAGTCCTTTATAAGGAAATGAAGGGACCGAACCATGTCTATAGAGTGTAGAATAATATTTCAGTCAATAGTGAAAATAATGTACCTCTAATTGTTCAGTTACCAATAAACTATTCAAAGACTGAGTACATTCTAAAATACAATTGAATATATTCATTACTATTACATTATATAATTATATACCAATCTCGTATAATGTTTTCTATATTAAACTCCTTAAGCAATAACCATAGCTAAAGATGAACATAAACATGAAAAATATTTGTATAAAATTGATAGGGCTTTAAAACGTGATGTCATTCGAATTCATGTACCGACTTACTCAAATTACTCTATACTATGAAGGGAAAACCATTAATAACCTCGGCTTTATTTTCCTCGTAGAATGAATTCGCCGCCTACGGAAGGTAGGTAGTTGTCACTCCTCCGGGTTCGTCCCTCGAANGGCAGCGACACAGACTACCGAGATCGAGACATTCTATAAATGATTCATGAGTAGAAAATGCATTCTTGCTAATTTAATTGTTGATATCGAATTAGAAAAAGTGAGGCATTGACAGTGATGTATTGTGAAGGAAGACGATAACAAAGGAGGAGAGAGTTAAAGGGATTTCAACACTACATCGATTCTAATTTTCTACTATCTAATCTTCTAACTTTGTAATATTAATTTCTGAACGATGAAATGCAATTTTATTATTTCAATATGGCATATTTCTATGTGATTTAAAATACTGTGCGTAGAGATAAAAGAATAAAGCTACGTTTACATTATGTAATATAACAAAGTTTCCAATTTCATTAGGTAACATATGCCTATACTTTTTACAATTATTATTTATCCGACTATCTCTTATTTGGAAATGCGTTTAAGCGTATTGCGGGGAACAAGTACTTTTGCGAGATACATAATTTATAAAAACATGAATTATGAATTAGTAATAATTCCACGAGCCGAGTCTCATAATTGTGTGTATTCAATTACATGATAAAAATCAAGTCAATTATCTACGCACAAGTGTTCTTAATAAATCTCCAGAGACAAATGTCAAATCAATTTCAGTCGTTCATTCGTAGTTGACATTATTTATTAGTCCTTTATAAGGAAATGAAGGGACCGAACCATGTCTATAGAGTGTAGAATAATATTTCAGTCAATAGTGAAAATAATGTACCTCTAATTGTTCAGTTACCAATAAACTATTCAAAGACTGAGTACATTCTGAAATACAATTGAATACATTCATTACTATTACATTATATAATTACAATATATACCAATCTCGTATAATGTTTTCTATATTAAACTCCTTAAGCAATAACCATAGCTAAAGACGAACATAAACATGAAAAATATTTGTATAAAATTGATAGGGCTTTAAAACGTGATGTCATTCGAATTCATGTACCGACTTACTCAAATTACTCTATACTATGAAGGGAAAACCATTAATAACCTCGGCTTTATTTTCCTCGTAGAATGAATTCGCCGCCTACGGAAGGTAGGTAGTTGTCACTCCTCCGGGTTCGTCCCTCGAACTGCGAAACCGGGTCGTAAGGTACACGTAAGATGCAGTTATCGTGCGTGCCCGCCCTGAGCATTACCATCGCGAATTTTCGAGCGTAACAACGTATCCGTGCTGCCGCGATATAATTCCTGCTGCATCGCATCGTGGGGCACCGAACCGACGCGCACGGTCGTGCGTACACGCGTCTCCGTAATTGTTCGTTCCGGGGGCGTCGTCGTCGTCGTCGCGCCGCGATATACGTGTCACGGAGTCTGTGAGTCTGTGCCCCGTTGCCTCGTGCGTTCGGCGCAGTGCACCGTGTCAGCAGGAAGAGAGGAAGGCCCTTTCATTTGTCGTGGAAGTGTTAATAGCCTGGCGTAAAACTCGACGACGACAATGCGGAGCGAAGCGACGCGTGGGCGACCGAGATATGGGCCAGGTCTGCCGCCCAAGACCCGACCTTATGCCGGCGTAGCTTGTCTTAATAACGACGCCCGACTGCCTTCCTCGTTACAAGATACTTGTGTCGGCTTATTTCGCCATTAGGTTGGAACTAACATCGAATCCCGAATTCACACGCCTATACGTTACCAGTGCGTACACGTGTACGTACACCGAACCAATGACTCGTCCGGTTGAATACACGGACGCGTGTAATCGTTTCGTTCCAAGCGGATAATTGTCTTGTCGAAGGAAACTTTTCTGACTTCCTTTTCTTATATCTTCTGACCCTCACAGCTGGTTACGTGCTTTCACTTTCATCTTGTGCGACTTTCTCTTTGGTAAGTGTGCATCGATAGACGATACATTTTCCTCGATGACGAAGCAGGCACATAAAAATTATGCTCTAAAGCGGGTTTGTAGGAAGGGATAAGAATGAAGGAATTTCTCATCCTAAGCCTGCTAATGGACTCATTAGTACAGATTATATGCGGAGATGCCGTGCGAAGAACATGGGCACGTGCTGGGAGTTTGACAGGAACTGCGTACTTGCAAGATAGTGAAGACAGTCTCAGATAAATCTAATAGTATGGCAGGAGGTGACGCTACAATATGTTTAATTCAAATCAAAATGTTTCCAAAAATTTCTAATTATGCATTGTATATTTCCAACAATACTTTTATTTAGCTTAATCATACCAGGGTTACAAATCCATTTATTAAAGATTAGGTATTTTTTAATTATGAAAATTCAATCGTTAATTTCATCTAATTGATCTAACTAAATAATGATGATTAATCGAATTTGAATTAAAAGTAAATCGTTAATTGCTAATTGGTGTTTAATTGAATTAAATATTTATTTGTAATTCTCATAAAGACTTATTATAAATATAGAAAATTAAAACAGGTTTCAAATCCAGCGACGGACGCAATTTTCACTACTGATGACGATTGCCATGTCAAGAGAGAGTATTTACTCCTAATTTCTTCACCCGTCCAAAAAACCAGAGACTGGATTAATGTCAGCAGGCGGAACACAGGATACGTTGGCGATTTCCAACAGACAGCGATAGATCTACGTCCGCCCTCGGTTTTGTACTCTGCAACTGGATTACTTCTGTCTCTTTTAAGTAATTCGGTGGCCGGTCACTTGAATCTCGTCTAAAGTCAAACAGCGTGTGAATGTTCTCCGCGGAAGGAGTTAAATCTAGGTTTCGCGTCTTTATAATGCGTCGGTAGTTGGAGGAGGTCCACATTACGTAGTACCCGTGAATGAGTTCGTTCAACGCAAACTTCGTGGATAAAACTTTTTCTTTTCCGCCACGGGAGCACGTGGGCTAATAAGCTACAGCTACGTTCATAACTCATCCGCTGGCGCATCGAGATACATGCACGCACGGATTGCAAGTTTAAGTTCTTGATTAATCATGATGTAAGGGGAAAATGTGTCTCTGAATACACTACTCAACAAAATTATGGCATTACGAAATTTGTGTCGAAAATTGTCAACGATTCGAAGATGATTGCTCAGCAACGAATCAGGACAATGATTTTTATTTGAAATTAAAACTTGAAGCATTTACTTTAAAATTCTATGCAAGGACTTTTAATTTGCTATAAGATAATACAATAAATTTAAAGAAATCCATGTATTCTAATTCTTAAAGATAGATCCAACTGCAATACAGTATACTATATAAGCCATCATAATTACAATAGCTGATACATTTCAAGGAGCAAATCTGTTTTATCGAATCTTCCATATAACTAACGATTAAAAATCGACAACAATGTTGAATTATTAAGGTCTAGCAGTTGTATAGTAGAAGAGAAGTGAGACTATACGGAAAATAAATTGATAGAAGGTGTAGCACATTTATTCGGTTGAGCACTCGATTGCTCGTAAAACCAAGAGGCATCGGTTTATTTGGACGGACAAGATGATATACGTCCCTCATAAACGGTATAACACAAAGTCGATAGAAGTACTAGAACCGATTGTAAAACACGCGGTGATCCCGTGTTCTGATTCCCATTGAGAGCGCTCCTTCAACCCTCTCCATCTGGGACACCTTGTCCGTCGCGTGAGGGACAAAGATTACGCACCGCGTGGAATGTGGAATACAAACCATGAAATACCTAACCGTATATACATATATTCATACGGCTCATAAATGTGGACGACTCACGGACCTTTTCTAAACGTCCCCGATGGGTACAGTCTCGGGTTACGTTTCAGAAATGACCTGCTCCGGGACTTTTGTGTAAGTAAGTACTGGGTACAGTTCTACCGATTATCCGATTGTTCGTATAATTGCAGTGCATACAATAGACAATATCCCTCAATACTATGTTTCTCCATTATTTCTTTCATTATATACCTTATTTTCAAAAATATATAAACATTACAGAGCATAACACATTTAACAAAATTAAGATTATCCATATTGTTTATATTTTTTATCATAAATATTTAAATAATTATCCCATTCCATCAGCAATATTGCAGTTACTATCCAAACTATTAAATACGCACGACTTTCTGATATATGTATACAATACACGTCAGATCAGCTACCATGCCCTTACAAATCGAATAAGAATTGTTACCATAGTTGGCATAGTTCAAAGATCTTAGTGTCGATTGACCGCTATCTCTTAACATGAGCATGAGCGACACGTGATGCAGATTGCAGGGACGGTACTTTATCACGCGAGAGCTGATTCACTTAGGAATGATGTAATGCAATCGTAGTCGTCATAATTGCTCGTACCTTTCGAGGATCTCCTTTACTCGTATTGAATTGCACGGCAGATCTGCGATCTGCATTCAACACGAGTAGGCTCATCGCGTTCGTCTTGTGGACATTGGTATACGTACGATTTGCCAGGGGCTAAGGGCTGTTTGACGCTGCACACGTCGTTTTAATCGCATTATCGTGATGTGAGTACGTTTAACACTAAATAGCTCAAATGTCAGATTCAACTTACTATATTTTATTGTAACAAATGATTAAAAGTAAGTGAAAACCGTGGAATTTGTTTGATACGTTTGCGAACATAAGAAATTGACAAGAAAGGTAAAATCTAATAGAGCATGAATCAATACGTGATTAATTATGAATAATTTGATTAATAGTACGTTTTTTTATTTAACGGAGGTCATCATTGCAACATATCTACGGCTATACTTTAAAATCGGATCAGGTTTATAATTATCGATCCGTACCTGAGATATCTTACTGTGGAAAACAGAAACCAATTAAGGAGTAGCACGTTCGGAGCAAGAAAAGACGGCTTTGCAAAATAGATTCATTATGAGCGCTGGAACGTAGTCCAGTCGCACGATAAACGCTGCTCCTAATGGCGGGAAATAATTAGTATCGCTGTCGGTGTTCTCAATAAAAAAGGGCAACATAGTTGTCCATACCAATGAGGAAAGCTGTGTCACAATTCTTCAGCACTGGAGTCTAATGGAATCCGTTAGGACGTAAATTCACCTGGTAGCCTGTTACCAAACGCAAAACCACGTGCTCTACTGATTTTCTGAGAATTTCTTCTTGTTGCATTACTGTAAGTACGTGATATCATTTCACGTTGCCTAATACTCGTTTTAATTGTGATATGTGCAATATCTCAAATTTCAAGCATTATATCATTATTATTCATTCACCTCGTCATTAATTTTTGTCATTCACAAATTACAGGTTAATAGAATATATCACTATAAGCATCATAATTAATATCTGTATTATACATCATATCTTTACGTATTGGAAGAATCGTGAATGTCAATAAAAAATAATTATTTTCATAATATTGATACACCGTCGTATCTTAATTTTCCATTCCCAACTCATGAATTATCATAAACACTGTTCTCCGCGGGAATAACACATTTATCTAGTGTAGGAGCACGAAGGAATAAAGAGAAAAGTAGAAGCACGAAGGAAAAGAGAGGAAAAAATAAAGAAGAAATAAATCAATCGTCGCTAACTGGTTGGCAAGGCAAACTGATAGCCGCAAGTATTTTGCTTGTGAGTAGGACTTTAAGGAGTCCACCGGTAGCGTGGGCGTGCAGACGGACGCGAGATGCACCAGTGGGGCGAAGATGAGAACGGATATCGTGAACCGTCGCGTCGCTTCACCAACAACGAGTTCGCCAAACCATCGCGTCGTACGGATGAGTCCGTGGCCCGAGAAACGGAACACCTGAGCTTTCGCCCTACCTCCGCCCGGCCCTTCTTTCTTCTTCGTCTCCTTCTTCTTCTTCTTCTTCTTCTTCTTCCTCTTCACCTTCTACTGCTGCTGCTGCTGCCGCTGCTGAACCACTATCCACCCGGCCTCTCTCCCCTCGATTTCTTTTCGCTTCGTCCTCCTGCTTTAGAGACCGAACCCGAATGCGTGAAGACTGTACTCGCCGAGGAAGGATGGCTATGCACTAACTCACCTACGTGGGACGCGCATTTCCGAACTCTCTCGTCATCGACCCTTTTAGCTCGAGCCGCCTTCCACTTCGCGGAGCACCTACGGACAAGGTCGTACCCACCGTCGAGGGATCGATCGAATCCTGGAGGATGCCACCTGGCTCGCCGCTCAAGGTTTGATCAAGGTCTGCTCGTTAAAGGAAAACGCATGCGTCATGAGCTTTTCGTAAGAAAAGTGCTCCTCGCGCAGCGCTTCGACTCTGTACTCGAACGTTACCTCGCTTATAACAATTTGCCGGAAGACGATTTTGAGAATAATTGCAGGTTTTTCAATTTGACGCAGTTTTATGTCTTCCTGTGGTTGCATTAAAAAGAAAAATTTATATCATTATCAATACCTATTTATTATATTTACATTCATGAGATTTTTTATTTCCATCAATCTCGTAAAAAGCTATGGCAACCTTCTTCGCATTACCTCTAATTTCTCTAGACTCTCAAATTTTTACTGGCTACACGTGTTTCGAGAACATTTCCTCTACGCACTAAATGTATTAAGGCATTTTACGACTAGGATCCCTTTTTTTCGGGCAAAGGCGGGAAGTGGTAGAAAGAGTTACGAAGGCTGGCAGATTTATTCCCACTTGAGATGTAGACGCGCTGTTCAAAAGGCTCGTAACTGCTTGAGATAGGACCGGGTCTGGCCTACCTACCGACTCGAAATTGCTTGTTGACCAAACTGGGCAATAAAACGAGTCTATTAAAGCGATGTCCGATGTGCGTTAGATTATCACACCCTATCATAATAGTTAGTCGGGATGAATAGATATTTCTCATTCTTGTAACATTTTTATGAATAATCCAATTCGAGGCAAGGGTTCCAATTTGAAACAGAACGCGAATCCAAGGATTAAGTAGGCTTAAGGGTACATGGACACCGTGATGCCTTTAATACTCAGTGCACTCGCTGTTGTCTGACCGGCATCCGGTGCACTCCGACAGGTGCGGACGGGAGATCGAAACGTACATATTAACTTTGCGTCACTTTTGCGTTTTTCCTGAAGATTAAACAAAAATAATATCGAACTCTGCGAATAGCTAAATAAAAGCTATTTAGAAATGATCCAGAAATGAATAGACATAGATTCATCATTTGAGTAGGATTAATACACTTCCAAAATGGATCTGTGAAAGTATACGATATCGTATGTTGCGAAAATTGTAGATATTATTCGAATGAAGATTTAATCAATCGGTAGATTAAATTCCTGAGCTATCTGATCACATTGCTTGAATAATGATAATACAGCTACATTCAAGACCGCTTAAGATAACGTGAGATTGCATCACTTAATTTTCGAATAAATTCATCTTTGCATCGCGTTTTGTTTTGCTTTCCTCGGTCGATAAAGATTGACGAGTAGAATGATAGATGACCGCGACGTTCATCGTAGAATTTCATCAGTATCGTTAATTATGTATGCACAAGCAGAAGCTACGGATTTCTATCAGGTATCTAATGTATGTATGCAGGTATGTACATATAAATCGCTGTCTGAATGATAAAACATATGCGTAAAATATCGCAGCAGTAATAAAATTAGCTTCTCTTTGTTCCTCTCCAGACAATGAAAAAGTATACAAAAATTGAAGAATTCTCTATGAAATATTATTGTATTTAGGAAAATGAGACTGAAATGTGAAAGATATTGTATTTAAGAAAAAGTCATCTCTGTGCCTCTACTTCTCTTGTTGACAGTGCAAATAAGTTGAAGATCGATGGCCGTGTTCTATGTATTCATATTAAAAATCGCATACTGAGCACGTTTTTTTGTCCCTGTGTAAGATAACCTCGTTGACCCGTTTCTGCATGGCGAATCCCGTTCGTCGTTTATCGCGATACTTTAAAGCTCGATTCATCTGGGAACGTCAAAATTCGCCTAAACGGGACACGACCACGGCGGCGGCGGCGGCGGCGGTGACCGGGTATTCTGAATCGTGCTCGCACGCCGTCTTTGTGCGAGACAGCGTGTTCCGGGCACCGGTTTCGCGTATAATTTAGAAGCGTGTCCTCCGTGTATCATCGATTTAATTCCTGGCTACGCGATACCATCGCGTCGCGTGCTCTGTCTCTGAACCGAACTGGACTCTCCTCGACTCCCATGCCGGCGGCTATCTCGGGAGAGTTCCGAGCCGTGGCTCTCGGTCGCCGTGGAACGGCGCACGGGAGGAAAAGGAAGAAGAATCCCGGCAAGACGGATAGAGCTTGTCCTATCGCGTACGGTGTTCGCGCAAAACAAATGGTACCGGGGGCCGCCTACGTTTCCTTCGGCGTTCGACGAATTATTCCCTCCGCGTTTTCGTTCTACGCCACTGCGCGCACTAATGATATTTCGCGATCCGCGCACCGTTCGTTACACCATCGATATTGTAATCCTTTACGACGCCTCGAGCCCTGACGAATGGACCATTTGTCTGAATGCAAATGTAACTCCCAACTTGGCCGAGATCCCTGAAACCAATACTGCCTAATTGCGCGCGCACCGCGTATAGAACCGATTATTGCTTGATTTACGTGGTACAAGATGTGTTATTTGGCCGAATTCGCGATAAAGCAAACACGGTGTACGCGGATCCATGTATATTGTACAATTTATGTAAATCCATTCTTCAAGCAGAGCTCTGGAGCTTGGAAGTTTGCATCGCGAACGGACCAAACGGTGGCAACAGCTGTAGCAACGGAAAGAGAGAGTGAGTAGAATGTATTAAGACACACGATGAAGTATCAAGTTATGTGACAATTATGGCTACGTTAAGGTAAGTCCGTATGAAAGCGTGGGACGCGAACAATTTCATGTTCGATCATAAATAATGACTCGCGCAAATGATTCCCGCTACGTACGTACGTACGTATGTAGCGCGATGGTGAAGGGGAAGAAATTAGAGAGATGATTCGTGTCAAGAGGAAACTTTTTTACTAGATGCAATATTAATAGACATTGGACAACGCGAACTTATTGTTTCCCTTTTATATCGTATAGAACGAAAGTGAATGTTGCGCGGTTGTTCAACTAACAAAGATAATATCGGAGTTTATGTTTCTTATGATGAGGATCTCAATTAACGAACGAAAATTAATACGAAGCCAGTATATGTTAGATAAATTGATGTTACAATATTCCATCTCAATGATTAACAAATCTGTTAAAGGTGCTTCAATTTAATTGCACAGCGGGATAATAATGCTGATTATTTGAAATTTTAACGAATCAGGTGTCCGTCTATTTATAAATCTCTGTATCTAATTGAGCTATCTGCGGACTGATGTCATACGTTTTTCCATTCAGCATAAATCGTAGGCAACAACTAAGTGTCTGTTGTAAGCTGAGAGTGGTGCGTTTCATGATAATATTACATATACAATACGTTGCACGTCAGTTGATCCTAACTTGTAAAGAAGCTATTCTTCTTCAAACTGAAAGGTCAGGAAATAAAACTCGATGAATTAGGGTTGACAGCGAACATACGAAATAGTGTAATAGACAAGTTATAACATAGGTGTTAGCTGTTAGCTAAGCGAATAGCAAAGGCATTTAAAGTATCAATTGAATGGTTTATTATTCTCTTACTAAATTCTCAATTATAAGGAAGTATGTATGGNAGGAAATAAAACTCGATGAATTAGGGTCGACAGCGAACATACGAAATAGTGTAATAGATAAGTTATAACATAGGTGTTAGCTGTTAGCTAAGCGAATAGCAAAGGCATTTAAAGTATCAATTGAATGGTTTATTATTCTCTTACTAACTTCTCAATTATAAGGAAGTATGTATGCAAGCGAAGTTCACAAGTTTGTTACGTACGAAACGGGAATGAGTACAGCATTCGTACTTTCGCCGAGCTTTTCCTTTTCAGAAGTAGAGCAAGTCCCAATTGAATGTGTAAAAAACACGGCGTTGCATTCGTGGAGCCTAGGGCGTGAAGTGACAGTTGGTGCTTTACTGGTCGAATTGAGTGACCATTGTGCTTATACGTGTATATGTATACGAAAAAAAGAGAAGCGCACACGTAAATACGTCTGAGAAGGTATATACGTGTCCATTCGAGCGTATCACGACGCGTGCATTCACGTGCGCTCTAGACACTTAGTAACGCCCGTGAGATCGCTTATTGGTTGGTGATCTCGTCGGTTTTTGTCCATAAGAGAATTTCGCTCGCGCAAAGGTGTGGTACCAGTTTGTCGACTAGATTTACGAGGAGACCGCCTTGAAATTATTGTCGCACGCTTGCCGCGCGCGGGCCACGACTGCGAAACCGCGAATAATGCGCGCCAGTTCGTTGCAAAAAGAAATAGCAATGAGGCCCGGGTCGATTTGGACTCTTTTCCCCGGCTCTTCGGTCAACCTGTTCTCATCGGGAGAGTTCGAGCTTCCTGCCCCACCCACCCTCCTCGGTCACCCTTCTTTTCCCTCTGCTTGAACACCGGATTGAATTCTGGATTTTTTTTCCAGATGGGACAATACTATCGTGATCGAGGGTGGACGCTCGGTACTACGTGCTATAAATTGCGATATGCAAATTTAATAAGCGCGCGCATTGAGCGTCGTCGCTGTTCGCTATTGCGATCTTCATTGAGCGCGCCGCGTAGCAGGCCTTATCAAAACGGGGTGAGCGAGACAGCCGCGATGGATTAATTCTTCTAGGAAAGTAACGTCGCATCTCACGATTGAAACACTTTTCAAAATTCGAATGAAACCTGAAATTGTTCATGAATTTATATGACCCGGAAATTCGGGCTTATACACAGGTCACTGCGTTATGCAAATTATTGAAACTGTTACTGTTAGCTTGATGTTAAAGCTACTGACAGTCTTTTGACAGCTTTTATAAAAAATTATAATTATAGCCGAGTTAGGTTTATAAAATTGTTCTATCTGTTTTTCTCGATTATAAGGAAATTTTCATGTATAATTTCTAATATTCTAATACATAGTTTTGGCATTTATTGAGTGGACTGAACTACATGTCCTATAATTCTTACTTTTGCATACTGTTTATTCTATATCTTAAATAANATGGGACAATACTATCGTGATCGAGGGTGGACGCTCGGTACTACGTGCTATAAATTGCGATATGCAAATTTAATAAGCGCGCGCATTGAGCGTCGTCGCTGTTCGCTATTGCGATCTTCATTGAGCGCGCCGCGTAGCAGGCCTTATCAAAACGGGGTGAGCGAGACAGCCGCGATGGATTAATTCTTCTAGGAAAGTAACGTCGCATCTCACGATTGAAACACTTTTCAAAATTCGAATGAAACCTGAAATTGTTCATGAATTTATATGACCCGGAAATTCGGGCTTATACACAGGTCACTGCGTTATGCAAATTATTGAAACTGTTACTGTTAGCTTGATGTTAAAGCTACTGACAGTCTTTTGACAGCTTTTATAAAAAATTATAATTATAGCCGAGTTAGGTTTATAAAATTGTTCTATCTGTTTTTCTCGATTATAAGGAAATTTTCATGTATAATTTCTAATATTCTAATACACAGTTTTGGCATTTATTGATTGGACTGTCTACATGTCCTATAATTCTTACTTTTGCATACTGTTTATTCTATATCTTAAATAATATCCTCGAAATTGACATTATTTCAACTTTGAAACATTCTTAAATCATATATTAAGAAATTACAAAATTTTTTCAATTTTGCGTACACAATTTTTTATCTAGTAACTGTTTAATTTTATTCTTTTTCATCGTTATTATGTAAGGGTTCATGCAACCTTAAATAATAGCTACAACTTCTCTGACAAATCAATTTTCATTTTCTTTTTATATTGTATATACATAGAAGAATTTAATGTGTCATTTGACCAGTGCATGGTAGGTTTAGTGCTAATCATTGGAAAGAATGAGGCGAGTAAATATGTCCGACACGGAGATAATCATACCTTCCAATTTCTAAAAATAGCGGAACTCACCTCGTTCCAAACGAAATGAGACGCATACACCGTAGGAAGCGTTTCGCGATACAAAAGTAACAGGCGATCTTGTGCTCTTAATTACCCTACTCAAACCACGGGTGTATAATTCTTCTGATAACCGTACGATGATTAAAGAAAAATATGTTTTTACTTCCCCGCGGACCGTAAATTACATGCATCGGAGCAATTATATATTGCAATGAAGTCGCAACGTATCTTTACCTTCGGTCCCGATTACGAAGACGCGATTTTTAATTACATAAGGGACGCATGCACGAATGAGCGAGGAACCTCCACGTTCATTTCCAAGCAAATTGACATTAAGCAAGGAGAAAATAGAACGCGCGTGCACGCACGAGACACGAGGAGTAGGTAAAAGCGAGCATGTGTACCGTCCGTGTGTTACATATGTGCTCGCTGTCCCGTAACACGAATTTACAACATTTTCTCGGGCCGAGTTCGCCGCCAGGGCATGTTCTGCCGCCGGAGGATCCACTCGCGACCAGCGCTGATAGATGTAATTACATTGTATCGACAGCAGGCGTGACTGACGCGCGCAATGCGCGACGCTTTGTGATTTACAGTTGCGCCGCTTGAATTAAATGCAATTAAGTCGCGGTAAATTACGCGCACATCCTCGAAGGCACCGGCCAGATAAATCAACGTTGTGTTTGCCTTCGCGTTGTAATCGCGAAGGGTAGGTAGGTAGGTAAGAGTTAGCCGGAGGAGGAAAGAAGCAGCGGGAGAGAAGCGAGCCGTACGTAAGCACGAGCCGGGAAAGAAACGGAACGGGCAGGACACGAAGAAGAAACTAAAGATACAGCAGGAATCGCTCACTTGCCCGCTCGTCGACCGTCTGCCCTTCGGCGGCGAGCACAATGTGCGCGCGTACCCACGTCGCAACGTAGAATCTCTAGAGAATGTGGACAGGGCTGTTCGAAAGAGGGTGTATACGCGCGTGCTCCAACCCCTCTCGCCGCTCCGCCACCAGGTGGTAACAGGTACTTCACGGCACTATCTCGTTAATTATAAAGGAGAGCGAACCTATATTTAGATATCGTTTACGGAATCTTAGGGGATACATTTTTCTTCCTGCCTGTCCGTCCATGCATTTAGTTAAAAAGCAATGCGTAACAGCCGCTAATTACGATTATATATACTATATATATATTTCAGGAATTTTATGATACGTATTAACCAACGTATCATTACTCGTTCGTCAATAATTGGATTAGCTCAGACAGCGGTGATATTGTAATTATGATCCTGGAATATGTATGAATATTAACGTTTCGGTAAGATACTCCGGGCAGGGATAAGTCCACACATCATTCAGAAAAAGGATTAATACTGCCAACATCTGTAAAAAAGGGGCGATTAAAGGTTAAATGCAAAGATCAACTAGGACTAGAATAGAACACGCAAAAACGACAAGACCGGAAAATGTCATTGCAAACGCACGTAGACACGACTCGGAAAAGAATGACCAGACGTCCTGGAAACTGTAAAGTCTCAGGCCCAATATACATATAGCTTCGAAGCGCTATTTTACAAATTGAGTTCCTTTTTTTCTCCTTTTTCATTCTCTTACAAATTATATTGAGTTGTTTGGAAAATTCGTACCAATATTTATAGAAAATTTAAAGGTAGGGAATGTAAATTTTGGTATACATTCATTAATGTATTAAATTATGTGTGCTAATGTGTGTTATTTTGTCTTTTTTCATCTCTCGCGTAACTTACAGAATATATCCCTAAAAATAGTGTAAAATAGACGTTTATCCCATTCAATTTTACGTGCTTACTTTTCGAAGAATCAAGACAAAATTCATTTTGACGTCTAGTTTAAGGTACATTGCATGGTGCCCTGGTCCTTATTCTATTCAAAATAATCGCTCTTTGGAATAAAATTACTTAAAGTCCATAACGTAGTAACTACGATTTATGCTCCGCTTTGTGACATCTACTTTATTAAATATTGTCATAATCTTAATGAATAATGACTTTTTTTAAAAGATGCCTAAAAAATCATGTTTTAAAAGATATAAACGTGTCATTTGTTTTCGATCATTTTGATATACTCAGTCCTACCCTAATCTATTTACTAAAAATCGGCACGAACTTTCCAAACAACTCAATAATTCTCAAATCTCATTTCTGGGTCAGGAAAGTAGGAGCAATACAGCATAGGATTACAAGGAACGAGAGATTAAGAGGACACGTGACTATCAACATAAAGACTCACCCTGGAAATTCGGAGATTGTCGATTTGAAACTATGTATCTCGAATTTTTCCCTCTATTTGTAGAATACTTGATAGACATTCTCCACAAACGCAGTCTCCCGTGCATTGAGCACTGTGCGCCGCAATGATTGCTGTCGCAATTACGTATGTGTATCTAAACTTCAACCTTCACGTCTTGTTAAACAAGAGATGTGAAAGCAACGGAAGGTGAAAGTACAGACGCGGTTGAAATCGTAGTAATATTGGAAACTCGTTAATGACTCGGTGACGTCATGGTTAGGAAGTTAATAAGGTCGCGCGCGGGTACGTCCTGGTAATAAAGTGCGCGCTTATCCGGGCTCATCCTTCAGGCTCCAGCGTAAGCACCTAGTTGTTGTACATACATACGTATTTACACGCATACATATCTTCTACCGGTCCTCTCTCACCGTTCTGTTATATACTTCAGAACCTCTGCCGTAATTTATATATCTTTGTATCAATGCTACTACTTATTGCACTATTTGTATCAATGCTGCTACTTATTGTATTAGTGCATATTTTCAACAATGCGCAACGGTTCACATTTTAGAACTTGTGGGATTACGAGCTGGATAACCAAATTAAAGGTTCTTTCTTTAAATGATACAGCAATTTTATTATAATAAACATTTCATTTCACATTCGACTTCAATTTTTATTGTTTTAAAACATATACATATAATTTTTATTGTTTTGACTAACTTTTTATTTACATCGGTTTCTATATTTAGTGTACGAAATTGTAATACAAACTGCAATAATAATGTGGAATTGGAAACTTTACCATGATCAGCGTTTTTGAAAACAAATATATATTTTGAATTCAAAAGGATAAGTAGGTAGTTTTCTGCGCAGCGCTTTTCTCTATTTTCTCACAATAGTCTCTAGCTCCACCATTGTCCCAAGTTTTCGCACTCTCTCGATGATCGCTGTATCATTCTCTAACTCGCCGTCTGTGGTCTCTGGTGTTCCCTTGGGGATCTATCTCAGTAGGTGCTTTTTAGTCTGCTTTTCCCTTTACTTTCTAAAAATCTCACAGCTGGTACACAGATTTTACAATACGCATCACTGAACATCTTTCCTCCAGCTTAAGGTCGCCCTATCATAAACCGAACTACCTAATAGCTTGAACCTTTGATGTATACATGGACCGCTGATCCGCTAGAAAAAATGTGGCCAACATAATGGTAGTGTTACAATGCTCGGCAAATAAAACCTTTGAGACCTAACATGCAAAGCAGTTACACATATTATTTAAAATTTAAATTCCGTAGCTTAAAATTGCTCCTGTTTAGTCTCGTGTGGTTCCCAAAGGCGGAGCTTAGCTACTTGACACTGGCTACGCTTTTGCCATTTGTATACATACATATAGTCAAAGGTCTGAACGGGTGTTTCGCACATAGAGGTATTATAGATAGAGTAGGCAAGCCATAGGGTCGCCTATAAGTGGAAGCGGTGGGTCGTTAGAAAAGGAGAGAACATGAGGTTGCTGAAGCTATCTCACTCTAACTCTCATATAATCAACAATGTGACAAGCTGTGACAGGTTATATTGCTGTTTTATTTCGTTATTCCTTTGTTAAAAATGTGTATTTTTCAAATCGGTCGCGCATGCGTATCGCGTCATGAAAGAGCGAGATAGAAACCCAATTCGATTCTCTTTCGCTTTTCATTTGGAGGATGATTTCCAGCCAGGCTTGTCTACTCTATCTATAATACCTCTATGGTTTCGCAATAATAATATCAAGTTAAACCTTTGGAAAGTTTACCTTGGCAGCACGGGAGACCTTTTCATTTTATCGTTCACCTGTTTTATCTAAATGGCAGCATTTATTAATTCCAGTATCTATAAGGTTATAGTTTATACTTATATCTACGATCAAAAGAATTTCCACCTTCTTTGGGAAACTTTATCTCATTGAAGGTTATTACAAAGCAGTAGAGCCGAAGTCCGCGCACTCGTATTCTACCACATTCCGTGTGGGTGTTTAGGGTAAGCCGCCGAACAAAAGTCGTGGTAACATCGTAAGGTATGTAATTTGTTTAAACGGGCTGATATCTCTTTACCCCATTACGCTTGGTAATTGACTCACTATCGATTCTATTACAGCCGGTGCTTAAACTGAAATGTTAATTCGTGAAATATGTGTAGAACGTTCCTATTGTATCCTTATTTCTTCGAAATAAACTAAATTTAAACGCCAGAGTATGTGGTATTTATATAAAATGTTTCGATTTTGTATATTAAAAATTTACTTTTTTCTTCATAAATCCGTTCTATAGCAATTTTTTTAATTCTGTGTGTGTGCTACAAATTATATAATAAGCTAGTCTTTGTAACATTTAGCTAAAAGTTAGTTTGTTAAATCCAATATTAGAAAAGCTACTTGAGTTTGAAATATGTAGAAATATTTTTGGACCTCACTGTATGCAGTCACGCAACACAATTCATCATGCATTCGCAAAAAAATCAATCCCACGTATAAGAGCTAACAAATTATAAATTCAATGACTTTTCTTCACAGCTTTCACCACTCATATGATTAGTACTTCCGGTACTTTAATAGAACCTCTTGTTGCAGCACGAATTTTCTGAAGAGAAATCATCGACTACTAACCGACAGCCCTCTAATGCGTCCGTGATCAGTTTCAAATGATCGCGATTGTAATCATTTATAATGTTATTTATGCATTTATAGGAATTTTAAATAACTTAAAAAGAGACAATATACGTATGTAAATAAGTAGAATATATCCAAAATGAAATACATTTGATATTTATTGTTAAAAAGGGAAAACAAATGTGTATATGTAGATTGTTTCTATAATTTTCTTTATAAAAATAAAAATTATCGTAAACATCTTCAGTCTAATACTTATTAGTTTATTTTATTATACTTGTGTGGAGGGATATAGTCAGTAACCCAAATACCCCATATAGTATTTTTTACATTTTCATACCATTAAATAAATTACATTTCAAACATTGTATTAGTTCTATGAGTATGTATTGTTATTTCAAACTACATACAATAGACATTATTTTGCTAGGTGTGGATAATTGTTCAACGATCCATAAATAAACGGGTATTCCTACGATTCCTGCGATGTATTTTGCATCTACATGAAATGATTTATCTTAATCAAAATATTAAATCCTGGGAATTCTCCGATAAAATCTTTTAATCGTCGCGTAACAAGTAATGTAAAACTTCGCGTTCATTTCTCGCAATTCTGGTTAAAAATTATCCTTTTAAACGAGCAGAAGATAAAATTCCAGTGAGATCAAGAAAGATATGATCAAGAAACGTTAAAAAATTTACATTTGCTATTACATTATGACTAAATTCCCCGTACGATTTTCTGGTTTACAATGAATTAGATAATCGTTTATCAGGAACAGAAGTATGTTATTTAACACAGGACGTGTTAATATGTCATTAATTTAGTCTTCGGTATCAAATCATATTGTCTTAATAAATGTATGGAATGGAATTAACGAAGAAACATCCTTTTCGGTTCTGCTGACAGTTTATTTAAATACGCATTAATATTTAATACTCGGTGTGCCTAAGAGAGAGTTGGCCCTTGTCGTCTAGCGATCAGTCCCGTGTAATTACCGAGTGCTTCACAAGAGAACAGAGTGAAATGGGTCAACACAATTGAATGCCAAAGACAAAAAACAAAAGAAATAATACTAAAATAATGGAGAAGAAATGAGAAGAGATATATAAAACCGCATCCTCCCATCAACTGATTATAATACTCGATCGAGGAAAAAAATTTTATATTTAACGTCGTAGAACGTAAAACATTACTCACGTGCAACGTACATTACTTGCATACACATAGAAGTCACACGACAACAATTCAATGCTAATTCAAACGTCAATATGCGTAAAATCAAGTAATCAGCATAAAGATTAATCGCGTGATTTGCTGATTGGAAAAATCACATTCACGGGATTAAATGTGAAACGTAGAAATAGACTCGAGTTTAGAGATGAACTCGATTGAATGGTCCGGAATTTTTGTCTTCGTATCATCAACGTTCCCGAGCGGTCATTACCGTGACTCTCCTATCCGGTGCCTTGGTATTATTTGTACCAATAAGCGATGAGCAAGAGAACGAGTAGGAATCCCCGCGAAATGACGTATCATTACGCGCGTAATATTTGCGTTCGCACGGACGGAGGCTTCGGAAATCGGAAACGGAGCGGAGCGAGGATAAAAAGAGATGGGTGCGGGACAGAACAAGGCCCGAATGAATGGAAGAAGAAAGGGTAAATATAGCGTTTTTCGCGATTTTCTCACGCAGATAATTTCAACGGTTAGCGCAACTGCGGCCAGGGTAGTGCTGCACGAGAAAACGAAAGACAGAAATTGTTTCGCCGTGCCGCGCTGTATAATTTGCAAGCCCGCAACCATCATGTATCATTTGCAGGAATTATAAATTCATTATTTCACGATAATTATAATGCATCTGCGAAAACGTCGATGATCCTGCCTGTGGTGGTCAATACTGAACTGCAATCGAAATTTCCAGAAACGTGCAAATGCCATCGACAATAAAATAATCATGAACCTTGGCAGTCAACGTATTATTGAATCATTCACTGTATACAAAAAAAGAACAATTTTAATGACTCTCTACTTAAATAAACTTGATTCAGCATAAATTTTTATCAATAACGCAAGTTGTATAACGAAAAGATATCAGTAGTCTCACCTTGATAAGAGGAAAAAACATACGCAGAAACCTCAACATTCGGTGCAATAAACGCACCGGACGAGCGGATCAATAAAGCAAACTAAAATCGAATATCGTTCACTTGAAATAACTGTTTGTATGAATCCTTCCATAAAAACAATGAAAAAGCATTGAAATTTTAACAGGTACTAGATATTACGTGAATGAAACCTACGAAATTTTCAACATTTTATGAGCCTATTAAAAAAGTTATTATACCTTGAATTTTTATGTCGAATGACAGAATTTTTCTTTCATTAAAAAAATATGAATGCAATAATGACAGAATTATGTAATTTCATATAATTCTTGATACATGATTTAAGAATATTTAAATGTTGAAATAATGTTAATTTATNCAACTGCGGCCAGGGTAGTGCTGCACGAGAAAACGAAAGACAGAAATTGTTTCGCCGTGCCGCGCTGTATAATTTGCAAGCCCGCAACCATCATGTATCATTTGCAGGAATTATAAATTCATTATTTCACGATAATTATAATGCATCTGCGAAAACGTCGATGATCCTGCCTGTGGTGGTCAATACTGAACTGCAATCGAAATTTCCAGAAACGTGCAAATGCCATCGACAATAAAATAATCATGAACCTTGGCAGTCAACGTATTATTGAATCATTCACTGTATACAAAAAAAGAACAATTTTAATGACTCTCTACTTAAATAAACTTGATTCAGCATAAATTTTTATCAATAACGCAAGTTGTATAACGAAAAGATATCAGTAGTCTCACCTTGATAAGAGGAAAAAACATACGCAGAAACCTCAACATTCGGTGCAATAAACGCACCGGACGAGCGGATCAATAAAGCAAACTAAAATCAAATATCGTTCACTTGAAATAACTGTTTGTATGAATCCTTCCATAAAAACAATGAAAAAGCATTGAAATTTTAACAAGTGCTAGATATTACGTGAATGAAACCTACGAAATTTTGAACATTTTATGAGCCTATTAAAAAAGTTATTATACCTTGAATTTTTATGTCGAATGACAGAATTTTTCTTTCATTAAAAAAATATGATTGCAATAATGACAGAATTTTGTAATTTCATATAATTCTTGATACATGATTTAAGAATATTTAAATGTTGAAATAATGTTAATTTAAGGATATTATTTATGATATAAAGAATTATAGGACGTGTAAACAATGTAGTTGCAAGTCACGTATACTCCAATCAAAAAATACCAAAACTATGTATTAGGATATTAGAATATTAGAATCTATGCATTAAAAATTCCTTATGAATGACAAAAACAGGCCGAAAAATTTTATAGACCTTATTCCTCAGTAATTACCATTTTTTTCTAAAAGTTCATTGCTTCAAATATTGGACATAGCTTTCTAATACATCTCTTAAATTTTTGGCAGAGATCTTACGTCTCATACAACTGTAAGTTAATCTTAATTCTTTGACGCGTAGTTTTAAATGCGAGCCACTGTGCTGGATCGGTCTTTAGTGCGCAGTCAGTAACTTACAACTTGTTAGTTCTCGCAGCGTCCTCGTTCAGTAAATTAGCGTTTTACAGCGAAATATGCGCGTATGCATCGAGGGAATATATCACGGAAGACTCGATCAATGGTGAAGAATCGTGAAGGATTGCAGGCAACGTGCGAGTAAACGAGCGTCTGTCCCCTTACGCACACGCACCAGCAAAGCGAGAAGCTTAAACGGTGCGCGTATTTGAGCGATTCGCTGTGGTCGTCGAGACGGGAATTAATTCATTTCGCGGCATGAATGCGCGCACGCGTTCTTCACCAATGCATTATTAATTATTAGACTCGTAAAAGTTGTTAAACGTGCATTTTACGAATACGTCGACGCGTTGCGGCGCAGCACGCGTTTACGTGACTCGGATTTACGAGTATAAAACAGTCGCGTCGAAACGCGAAGCCGTTAAACAGCTTTTCATCGGAAAGTTCGCTCGGTTATTCGGGTGTACGCCGTTGGGCATTAACATGCTCCTCCGCGTCTATCTTATCACTGCGAAATCCGGCCGGGTGAAAATAATGTGCTTTGTGCCCGTGGCCGCAGCAACGGTCCTTCTTTTTTTATCGATCCCGCTTCTCGTCATTCGTGTGTGAATTTCTCACTTCCATTCGACATCACATCGTTTCAAGAATATGCGACTGTACAATCGTGTTTGGTCACCGACTGCTTTGAAACTGCTCGTGGTTTTTCCACCGATAAAGCGTGTTTCAGAACATATTCTCAAAATTTCTGGATAAGGAATCCATATACTATTATATATTTCAAGACACTTTTATTATTCATAGTTTTGAGGTTGTACGAATCTTTCTATAAAAACAGTGACACAGCATTCAGATTTAATAAATGATATGATAAGAAGTGTCAAATCCATGAATTAGAAATTATACTAATTGTAATTATCAAACTAATAATTGTATAATTAAAAATTGCCTGTGACTTAAATGTCAAACCTTTATAAACCTATAGCTACTCTATAAATATTTTTCCTAAAACTATATCGCTTCAAATATTGGATAGCTTTTTATTGCACTTGTCAAACCTTCGCAAGAGATCTTATGACTCGTAGTATCCTAAATTCAGAATGGAATTGTAAAATCAATTGCATAAATAACGGAATCAAAGGTTTCCCTGCAATTCTTGCCGGCGACGAAAGAAAACGTTCTCCATTGCAAGAAAATGAAGATCCCGAGAATCCTTTGCTTATTTAATCTACCCGGCTCATCCTCGCTCGTGTCGCTGCTATAATTCACGTAGGACAGGTTGACACGGGCCAAACCTTACGAATTTGAATATGAGACTTACGACTGTCTACGACTGGAATCTGCATTCATATTGCCCGAACCAGCTTTGGCCTCGTAGTCTCTCCTCGCGAGGCATCATTGTGATAATAAAATCGCCGTTTGAAGAATTATGCGCTAGTATTATTCCTTAAACCATAAAGCGAGCCAACACGGCATGCAACGTTTATGGAAATAGATTGAGTGACTAAGCGCAAGAAGCCTGCAGCGATTTTCGAAGATAACGTTACGTGGGAGAACGATTAATCTTTACAATGCGCGAGACTTCCCCGTTGCAAAGTCAGAATGTACAAGTTTACTCATCGGAAAATTTCAGTTACGTGTGCTTAACGGTAATAGTCCGGGCAGTGACGGTGCATACTAGGTGACGAGAAGTGATCCGAAAATAAAAATTTATGTCGCCCGACTTCCGGTCGGTGTTCTTCCAATTATGGCAATAAACCGCGACGGGGTTCGATTCGTTTCCCGGAAGATCCGATTCAGTCCCGAGCAAATATTTAGATACGACGTTACTACATCGTCATCGTGACGCCAACGTGGAACACTGATATTCGTGACGTAAGGATGAGCAGCGTCCCGTTCAATCGTACGTGACGCGCACGTATCGCAAAGTAAAAATGGTAATCCGGTTCAGCGGCATTGTTGACTGCCTTTTATCCATCACTGACCTCTGGTAAGGTAACGACGAAATGTAAGATAGTATTGGGCAACTGGCATCTGAGAAAGCAAAGTGTAATGGAATTTGTTGCACCAATTGGGTGTTATTGATTCTTATCCATGTATTTCTGTTCAGATATTGATGCAAGATCAATCAAAATCAATCAAATCTGATCTGCGCCATGACGTATGAGTCTTTCTTAAACGTTGTAGATGCATAATTCATTTCGCGCATGAAGTAGCGAAATTTTACGATTGTAATACAATAGTCTAGCATTCTAAATAAGATTTATTATGACGATAATGAGACTGTGAAATACGAGACTGACATTATTGATCGATCTCTATTTAAACGGTATGCAGATACGTTTAGCGCCAAATTTTTATTTGCGTGAAAGAAAAAACGCGAGATAGTCGGCATGTTTTGTGAGTACAATACGCGATACGTAATCGTTTTCTTCTATCATGTTCGCCAAGTGTTTCAATCTGTGCTTGTAATCTACGGCTACTATTTCTTGTTGTATCATCAAGATTAGAGTTGAATTATGAACCCTATCAGTCTGAAGAGATGCTTTGTTTGTCGAAGACATTTCTTTCCACAGACGATTGGGATCATTATGTGAATCAATATTCGTAGATGATCTGTTATCGAGATGAACGGAGTCCAGAGATCGATGCCGAGGTAAAAGCTGTCGAGAGGGCCGTCGAAGCCAGAGCCAGGACTCGCACGTGGTTTCCCGGCTAATGGACGTGTCGCCTCGTTATTAATTGCACCTACCGTCGACCTAATTCAACCATGTAATCGGTTAAGTTTTGACTGGTGACGTAGATAATTGCAGTACAGGCCGCTTAAATACGGACCATTAGGCATCGTGAACAGCGTAGGAACAACGTCAGATACCAGTGGCATCCGATGTAATCGGAAGGAGCGCAACTCAACTCGAGCCCGTTCCGAAAGACCACCGAGGTTACACAGATAGCGGCCTTTTTACAACAAAACTCAAATTGATTGTTTTCCTCGGTGACTCACCCAATGGAAACCTGTAATATTTAGTCAAGCAGTTTTTATTAAATTATTAATATATCATTAGAAATCTGATCAATTCGTAGACAGGGAAACATAAAAAAGATTTCTAGTTTTGAACAAATGAATTATCGATGTTAACATTATTCATGAAAATATCTAACAACCACGCATGCAAATGTAATATGTAATAATACTCCTTTGATAATGTAAATGCAAATGTGTAGACGTATTCTAAGCGCCGCGAGCGAGCGATCTTCATGCAAAATCGTCCAACAAACGTCTTCATTTCTTTTGACAATGCATTTATAAATGCGGACTTTCACGATCACAACATCGAGCGATGAAATTGAATTGGCCGGCGACACAAGTGACGGTATGCAAACTCGCGAAGCGGGTTTCTTTTATGCGGGCCGTGTGTGCTGCGCTCTCGCAATGCTCTTACCTCCCACTCAGCGATCGAACAATTCCCACCTCGGAAGAAAGACTGAATTCATGAATGGAAACCGCTCTCGAGCGCCGACGTTACACCTCCGTGGTGTTCACGGCGCGAGGTACCGCCCGCGTATGAAAGTTCGCGGAAGAGAAAGTCCTCGATGACGATGACATCATCGCTGCCATGGTCATGGTCTCCGTAATCCGGATCACTGGTTTTCGTGGTAAAAATTTCAACGGAACTTTCCGCGAAACGAGTTGCACGATTTTTGCGAGCATGTGCCATGTGCGTAGGTACGCACGCAAACGTCTAGTTCCAAATACTGAGAACGTGCTTGGAACAACGGTGGCATGCGTACATAGCTCAAACGATCTTTAAAGATTATCTATTATATTAATCTCACAGAATGATCCTAATGAATAGAACGAACATCAGACACCAATGTAGATAAAACGTCGTTTGAGAAGCTCTATTATACGTAGTCACTGTCATAAAAATTTATGAAACTTTGTATATGCATAAAACTTGCTTAGATCTACGAAAAGCATATATCAAATATTTATTCGAGATCCTAATAGAAAAGTTAAAAATCATTATCATTAATTTTTATTCGAGACTTCGACGAACAGCAATTTTCTCACATATTATGCATATGTATAGTGAACCGGGCCTTCTAGTACCCCAATGAATATTAAGTACTTTAAACCAATATTAAAAGTGTTATTCAATTTTGAAATGGCCACGAATGCTAATATGAGTGACCGGTATGTGCGCAATATTTTTCTTATTCGATTTTATTTTTTTTTGTCCCTGCTTGACCTAATTACTGGACTCGTTTTGCATTACTTAACAGGCTTCTTAAGATACAGTACGACATTATAAGTACTTTTGATATTTAATGTCTTATTGATTAAATATTTACTCGACATAAAATATTTAAAATAAGTTGTGGCAATATCAGATTTTACTATCGGAAACTACTTGCACTAGGTTTCATTAACCTTTGTTCATGTCTTCAATGCTTCCTCCTACAGATCCCCTTGTAGTATCACAATTAAAGCACCTTCTAATTATAATTAATAACCGTGGTACGTAATGAACGATTACCTCTACGTGAAACTATACATACGTAGACAACATATATGATCCAACCTACCCTACTCCTCCGCATGAACCTACCAGTCCACCATTCGAACTTCAATGACTATTTCCTCTGCTTCTCTCTTCGTCTAGTAATGCACGTCTGTCTTTGAACAATGAGATGCCAGAAAAGTGACTGACGTCACTGGTTACGAATCGTACCTTCTATGGGTTTCAAGTTGGGAGTTTGGATCTCGCTAACCCACGTTGATCGTATGGTGGCAGCCAGAAATCAGGGATTACGCGCATTACAAGACTGCCTATCGCGGTCTACCCTGATTTACGAGCTTGTAAAAGCGCAACACCGCCAATCGTTACTTTCGATGTTTATGTAACGATCATACTAGATTCGTCATAATCCGTGGAATTGCCAGATCATTTGTAAAGTTCACTATCTGCATTCACGATTTTCTGTTCTACCAAGGTTAATAACCTTCGACCTACGATAGAAACTTATTATGCGCATAAATTGTGACGTTTTTTGCCTTCAGTTGAACAAGACAAAATTTCGTAACGACCATCAATTTTAAAATCCATACACATAGTTGATTTTTTAATTTAATATAGAGAAAGCCTGACGATTTATTTTTGTTTCAAGCGCAGAATAGACGACAATGGCCTCGCTTAATAGGGTCTCAACGATTGGTAGGAAGGTAAAACGGGTTCGCGAATGTGAACAGCTGATTGGTGAACGTTCGTCTACGTAAATCTGTAGAAAAATCGCAACGGATCTAAGAGTTACAATTATGGCGGCTAGGTAATCCATAGCTGTGTTCCTCTCATTAGGAAACTCGCCGTAGAAGGTAATTGATACTTTCATTAGACGGCAGCATTCCCGCTCGCGAATAGCTGAGTTTTTGTCTTGTTCTCGTTAGAGGTGACAATAACTAGTTAGCCGTTTCTAGGTAGGTATAGGTGTACCCATCCATCGGCTGGCTCAACCGTCGCGAAACGTCTCGATACTTGCGAGATACTACCAACACCCTGAAATTATTACAAAGTCATTACGCTAGAATGATAATGATATTTCCTATCCCTCGGAATTCAATAAATCCGTTCGTCGTCGAACACTTTGCATACTTGCTGCTCAAAGAGCCTGCGCGTTATTAATCGATCATCTGTTTCAGCTTTGATAAATGTTAAGTACTTTATAAGTATACCGTATGTATGTATATGAATCATCTACAGTCTAGGATACATTCCACAAGATGACAAACAGATGACACATCATCAATATCATACTTGACATTTTTACTTTATCCGTTTGAAATTTCCATAAACCTCGCAGTGAGGTTGTCAATGAATTTGTTTTGTACCACAACACTTGAATTCTTTTTCATAATGAGTAAAGTAATAGTCACGTGGCTGTCTTCTTATATCTACGGAGTACGTCAACCTACATTGCTTGGACGCTATGCAAATTTATGTTATGTAATCATTTATATCATTGTTAGTTGTAATATTAACATTGAAACGTACAGTGAGTGCAGTTTGTGTAGACACACTTTAAAAGATTAATGATCTTTCCGCTTATTTGAAAATAAATTGCACTGTTTTTTCCTCCAATTTTCCGAAGAGTCAAGAAAATAAGTTTTCTGCGTAGTTATTTCGTGCTTAGAACGTGGTAATACATTTGTTCGATAGAAACAGGAAAAAGTGGCAATGCTTTTAATTATTGTTTTATGAACCAGAGGAGAATCGAGTAAAAAAATTCCCTCCAAAAAATAACGAACACCTTAGGGAAAATTGTAGCGAGAAACAAGCTGCGAATAGAAATTGAAAAATAACGAGGCAGGAAAAAAACACACTCACATGTGAAACAATAGTGATCAAGTGCATTTGAAATTGTTTCAGAATTTCGTCTGCCAATAACAAAACGACGAGTACGTCAAACTTTGCGTGTTGCTGCATACGTTGCTAAGAAGTCACGAAAATAATTGATACTGAAGGCACAGCAAGTGTACGTTCGTTTATAGGAATTTCGCTGTGTTAATGAGCGCGGCGAGATCACGTCCACACGTTTAAGCGTACCTATAGAAATGTCGACCAAGGACAGGCGTCGCGAACAATAATTAATAACAAGTAAAGACGAGGCAATTTCAATACGCGCATCAAGAACTGCCGTTAACATATACTCGATGATTGAGCCTCCTTATCCAAGGTTTAAATCTATGAGTAAGAACGTCGACCGAAGTGCATATCAGGGATACAGTTACGCTTCGCACTGACTGGGCTCGGAGAGCCACAACAGCTCTCCCGCGTCCAACCGAACGATCCTATCTAATTATGTAAGTTACCGGCACCTACATACAAACACGCGTACGTAAGTGGCCGCGTACACGCGTGCGTGCGTGCGTACCTGTAAGTACGTATATAATGTATAATACGCGGCAGAGAGTTTACAAATTAGCTGTGGTTACGAGATGCCTGTACACGAGCGTCGGCGAAACACTAATCACGGTGATTGCAGGGGAGTGTAAATCGTCGATGGGATAATATTCCGCGTAATTGGTTCAGCCCCTGTCAACCTGTCTAGCTACCGGACGATGTCTTAACCCGACAGTCCGTAGGGCTGCGGCACGTAAACGTAAACGTGCGGGATGTTACGCATTTTCGCAAGGTATCACCTGGCATGTCCGTTCGTGGAATCTATTACGTACAACCGATCCGGTCTTGCGCCGTAAAACACACACACGATTCGAGGAGCCGGCCGTGTTTCTCGGTTCTGCTTCCGCCGCGCGTGAAGAGAAAAGTGAAAGATTATAATTAAATCGGATAGCGCGGCGCGGTAATTTACACGGGGAAGGAAGATTACTTTGAATAGGAGGGGACGTTTGTCTTCTACGGATTTCTAAAAGGACAAGTTGTGATTTCTGGAAGAGGCTGCCATTTCGCGAAACATCTGCAAGCAGCAGTTTAAAATAGTACAACGTAATAGGGGAAAACCACTTAACGTAATGACGCAGTTATTCAGTGTTTAATCTGGATTCCTCCGTAGATAATCAATAGAAGATCGGTGATATTTGCACAAAGCGTTGTACTTTAAAACATAATTATATGCAATAGCTGTTCCTTCCTATGTGTTATGTACTAAAAATATGTTCTGCCCGAAATGTCAGTGAACGTAATATTGACATGTTGTTTTAAGAAAAAATTCTCGGGACTGCAGTCCGGTAAAAACGACTGACCGGAGAAAAGTGAGACCAGCACAAAGGAGCGAAGCCGCTTACTTTTTACTCGTTACGCATGTACATCGAACGCCGGGCATTCTTTATAAAGACGTCCCGGTTCCTCGCGGAATTCTTTCCTGACAGAGCGGCGCAGGATATTTCCTGGAAGGTGGATCTGCACCTGTCGAGAATACGCCACAATGCCATCGGTGTGCTCGCATCTTCTAGCCTCGCGTTCCTTCGACTTCCATCGGTGCTCGTCGCCGCGGCGGTACCGTTTCGAGTAACTCCGTTCCCACGGGAGTCCGCAGAAATGACAGACACCGACGCCCCTCGCGGTCGGAATTTGCCTATGAGGACCGAAAGGGAGGAAACTCTCTTCCCGATATTAATAAGTTATAGCGGGCCGATCGGCGTCTTTTTTTCTTAGAAGGCAGACCTGGACGGGACAACAATGGCCGAATTCGCCACGGGGGATCAGGCCCCGAAGATATACTTCGGATAGACTTTGACAACGCGATCGCCAACGTCCTGCATTATAAGCCCATGCCCCCGGACTGCAGATCAGATAAGGGATGCGTTTGAAAGACCGACTGACACGGACGACGCGCTACGTTCGCACGCATTTTCTTTCTTTCCGTTGCCGAAAGACACCGAAACTCTTCACAACAAACCCCTGTGGAAGCCGACTGACCACCCTGCAGCATTCGCGGTAAGAAAGGGCCGGTGTCCTAAAACGAAATTGGAAAAGGATTCCGAAATCTAAACGGGCCGAACAAAAGGATCGAGGGTGAAGTCGTTACTAGATTAACGTGAATGTATTTGACACAAAGTCGTTAACCATTGTTCCCTCACACTTTTTTGTAGTTCCGACGGAAATGTTCGCTCGCATTCACAATTCTAACCCCAGAAAGATTGAAATTTATCATTATGAATGGAAAGTTCCAAGTGGATCTTGATGCTGGAAATCAGTGTAAATAAGAAAGTGATCGTTGTTGAATGCACGAGCGACAAGTTCCTTTTCGTNAAAACATAATTATATGCAATAGCTGTTCCTTCCTATGTGTTATGTACTAAAAATATGTTCTGCCCGAAATGTCAGTGAACGTAATATTGACATGTTGTTTTAAGAAAAAATTCTCGGGACTGCAGTCCGGTAAAAACGACTGACCGGAGAAAAGTGAGACCAGCACAAAGGAGCGAAGCCGCTTACTTTTTACTCGTTACGCATGTACATCGAACGCCGGGCATTCTTTATAAAGACGTCCCGGTTCCTCGCGGAATTCTTTCCTGACAGAGCGGCGCAGGATATTTCCTGGAAGGTGGATCTGCACCTGTCGAGAATACGCCACAATGCCATCGGTGTGCTCGCATCTTCTAGCCTCGCGTTCCTTCGACTTCCATCGGTGCTCGTCGCCGCGGCGGTACCGTTTCGAGTAACTCCGTTCCCACGGGAGTCCGCAGAAATGACAGACACCGACGCCCCTCGCGGTCGGAATTTGCCTATGAGGACCGAAAGGGAGGAAACTCTCTTCCCGATATTAATAAGTTATAGCGGGCCGATCGGCGTCTTTTTTTCTTAGAAGGCAGACCTGGACGGGACAACAATGGCCGAATTCGCCACGGGGGATCAGGCCCCGAAGATATACTTCGGATAGACTTTGACAACGCGATCGCCAACGTCCTGCATTATAAGCCCATGCCCCCGGACTGCAGATCAGATAAGGGATGCGTTTGAAAGACCGACTGACACGGACGACGCGCTACGTTCGCACGCATTTTCTTTCTTTCCGTTGCCGAAAGACACCGAAACTCTTCACAACAAACCCCTGTGGAAGCCGACTGACCACCCTGCAGCATTCGCGGTAAGAAAGGGCCGGTGTCCTAAAACGAAATTGGAAAAGGATTCCGAAATCTAAACGGGCCGAACAAAAGGATCGAGGGTGAAGTCGTTACTAGATTAACGTGAATGTATTTGACACAAAGTCGTTAACCATTGTTCCCTCACACTTTTTTGTAGTTCCGACGGAAATGTTCGCTCGCATTCACAATTCTAACCCCAGAAAGATTGAAATTTATCATTATGAATGGAAAGTTCCAAGTGGATCTTGATGCTGGAAATCAGTGTAAATAAGAAAGTGATCGTTGTTGAATGCACGAGCGACAAGTTCCTTTTCGTGTTTCTCATACTTCAAACAATCATTCGAATGAAATTTTTATAAAAAAAAAAGTAATTTTGTTGGCATTAACTAATTATTATTACATGAATCTGACGGATCGTCGAATTAATGAAATTCGTACAGATAACAGGAAGCATTTAATTGGCCAGAAGAAATACGTTTGCGAGAATCGATCGCGAGAATATTGGTAGATTAAATGAATTAATTAACTTTCTAACCGGTCCCGATTCGGCCGGAGTATCAGCGGGAGGCTCTCCGTCCGTGAGTTCTTGGCGAACGGTCGGCAAAAGAAGGTCGGTCCGCGACGATAGGACTCCTTAATTTATCAATAATTTGTGGGGCATCGTCGTTGGTCGTGCGGGAAGATATAACAAGAGTTGTAACAACAGCAACGATTTTACATTCTCGAGATTTATTCTTCTCGGGAGAAACACGCAAAGTTCAGTGACGCTTGCGTCATCAGACCGGCACCGCACGCTTCGTACCTACCACCGCTGTTAATGTCTCCTTGCTCCGATTTTTGAGCGTAAATAACTACGTGCTCGGCTAGGAGCGTTTCAAATGGCAGAAGTAAAATATTCTGGCGCACGAATGTCTGTGATCTATGACGTTAGGAGTAATAATTATTGCGTACGTGGATATAATAACGATCGGCGATAGCGGCATTATTCATCCGGCACTAATTTACTTAACCTGCTATGGTCGCATACCAAATCTATAATTCACCGTTAGTTTCATCATTTCTACACAGCACTTGTCACAATGGAATTAATGTTTCAGAAACGAAGAAACGTGCAAGAGCAAAATAGCAATTAAGACATCGTGACTTCCTCGGACAATTGTATCTAACAGCGAGTATTGATGTAATTGATAAAGGTTATCACACGTTTCAAATTCGTGACAACCTTTAATCAAATGATTCACCGCAGATTAGGAGACGCACATTTTGTCATCACTAAATATAATATGTACAGTATTGTTCGCTTAGGTAACCCAGTTTCCAGGTAATGAAATGTTTTAGTATTAGGATTTCCTAACTTTATCTGTCATCGTATTGTTCTCTCCTCGAATGCATGAAGAAAAGAGTGAGAAATAATAAGAATGAGTGAAGTAGATTCATTTTTAGAAAATATCTCGGATAATTATAATTATTGTTCCAAGAATTGGTGAGAACGATTGACGTACTGGCGGGGAAAAATGCAACACTTAAGAGGAAAATGTTGTATTGATATCTTCGTTTTTATGTCCATCCAAATTCATGTAGCCAGGATATGACAAATATTTAATTTAAAATAACGCATATAATTCAGTGTTATAAATCGCACTCAGAGATAAATACCTTCTTGTAACCTTGATTTTTACATGCTTTGTTCCTACATAGTGAATGAAAATTAGTCTAAATTAATTATTATTTACAAGGGAGCTTGAGTGGAAAGCAAACANTGTCTCACTGGAAGGAGTCGAACTCTTCTGATTATTTGTGTGCGTTCGATAGCATCGTGCTTCGATAGGACCAGCTATGATATTGTCTGATACTAACAGTAAGTGACGTCGATTTTCAGATTGTGACGCGGCGCCTCGATAAAAATTAGACCTTCGCATTTTCTTGTCTGTATCTACAATCCGATTAGAACTTCCGCTTGTTAACGCATACTTAAATTTATTCAATTCTTGTAGAACGTTTCGTACTNGTTAATTTGATCGCAACTTTTATTGGCATAATAAAAAATATAGTGGCACGATATACATTGTGTGAAATGTCATTTGATCTTTTTTTTTAAAGAACTCCTAGCGAATTTTGCAGTGGGACTTTTTTTTTATTGAATTTTTATTATAACCATCTCAAAATATTTCGAAGCGTATATAATTGGAATGAGAACAATTAAAATTAATATTAGAAGCATTCCATTGGAATAATCCATATAAAAATAGAATTTAANCGCAACGTATTCTTCGTCGACGAACACATGATCATCGATCATGTATTTTCTTTTTCAAATTAAATTCGATTTCATTCAATATGTTAAAATTATCAATTGCGTAATCAGTGACTTTTTATCATCTAAATTTCAATTGTAATACATAGGTAATCTCATACTTCGATTATCTATTTCATACAATTGATAATACGGTGTTTAGATGTAGCAAAATTTATTTGCACCCAGGCATTGACAAATGAAGTTATACGATAGGAATTCAATGATAAACGAGTTGAATCTATAAATATATAGTTACGAATGTCTTATCAATGTATAGTTTCAGCGCACAGGTGAAAAATTATCGCTGAACTCCAAGGTGGCAAACAATTTCATAAAGACGTGATTATATTTTTACCTTCTACTTAAAAGTGTAGATAAAGAATGATTGCACGATGTATGATATTATTGTACAATAATGTGTGAACTGTTGAAACAATTATGCTTAATAGATATCATTATTATGCAATTATGATAATCGAATCCAGTTGTCCTCGAACACGCCAGTAAATGACAAGAACCGTACGCAATTAAATGACAAAAACTGCTAAAAATCTGACTTTTCTTTAAGAGCAAGGAAACTATTCGAGAAGTTACCTAAGCGTTATAAATGATCGATACTATCTTCTATTGAAAATGATTAATCGTTGCGTACTCCAGTGAAATATGTTNCGCGTTCACGACATTCGCAACCTGTTAATTATTATTAGCGTAGAGAGTGCTATAAAGATCGCGTCATGAGCAGATCGGTTAAAGAAGATATTCCAGTTCAAGGAATGCCGGTTTCATCGATTTTACCATAACTGCATACTCGGCTATTTTTACTATCCCCTAGACACACATATTACCCGGCTGCGTCGCGCTGTCACGCGTATGATTTCTTTTGTAAGGAGCGCGTTTACGTGTTCTGTAAAAGCGAGATCCGGGGAACCCTGGTAGCGACACCTTTTTTTTCATCGCTGATCGCAGCGGTTCCTCGGCCGGGGTGGATGGCTGATCTCGACCCGTACCTCAACGGAACTAATGGATTTCAAGCTTCTGCTCGCGTCGGGAAGGCGCAAACTCGCCTGTGGCAAATCGCTCGTGCCCCGAGCTCGGATCGCCATTCACATCGCGCGCCGTCTCTTTTATTGTACTTTACCCGCGACTCGATTCTCGAAAACGAACGAAAGAAGTGGCGCTTCCTCTAAGGGTTTTCTGTAACGAACGAGGAATGCGGCGTTCCGACAATCACTCTGATTTCAACTATGCGAGTGATTTTATAACAGGGAAGTTATAGCTGGATTTAATTCTTCGCCCGACTGTCAGTTCCCCGGTTTCTCGGATTTCTCCGCTTGTATTTATCTACGACAATTTCCGCTACTTTTTAATTAAAGTACATTTTTAATCCTCGCATTTTCCCGTACAAGTAGAGAATAAACACAACTTCCTGTCGTGCAGAATAATATGTTTAACGTGCAAACAAACCTACGTGTTGGTTGGTTATCAAAAGATGAATCATCTTTCATGCACACCGTCGTATAAAATAACTTTATCTACCGGCTAGCTAACTCCAATAGTGACATGATCCGAAAACTATTTGCGATTAAGGACCGATAGCGTACAGATGACTGCTTCTGACGTACATTGTACTTCCTCAATTGTTTCATCGGAATAAAGTTTTTTCAATGCAGTAATTCTCAAGTGGAGCTCCTCGGTTTGTTTGTTGGCACAACGTCAGATCGCTTAGACATTTCGCTTTAGCAAACTTCAAATGTCGTTTGCAATTAAGCCGAGCGAAATATGTATCGTAACTTTTTCGTCAAACATTTCGCGCGTAACGATGTTTTAACGAAGCAAAAATCGGCCAGTTTTACCAACCGTAATAAAAGTTTCCTCGGTTGTTTTGCTTCCTCGTTGTTCTCTCGAAGCTGACGAAAGAATCATCTGAAGAAACGTGTCCGCGGCAAAACGAGAAACGAGACGTTGCAACGGTGCCACGTATTTCCGTTCTAATGACTAGCAAAAACTTGACACCTGCATCGACACCATAGTGTCGGAAACAACGGCCGTGCCGAGAAATCGACCGATTTCAGGAGTTAGCCTTGCGTAACAAGAATTTTCCATTTTTCCTGCCCGAAGTACGGGCGCGCCGATTGTGTCGTTGTCTCGGAAAGCAGACATCGCGCCGCGTTATATAACAGAAGATGTGAGAAATAATAAACCTCGGGGAAACCCTCGCCGTACGTTCCGCGTTGCGTTGATTCTTATCGGGAAATTAGCTTCATTGTTAGGCACTGTCAATATAACGCGATTGAACAAAGATCTTTAAAAGTAAATCGGACGTTGCAGTTATGCTTTCTCGGTACTTACGTATTATGTGCACATTCAGTGAAGTCCATAAATATTTATACACATCACAAAATTAAATAACTTTTTTAATATTGGATTTAACGAGATAATTTTCTTTAGATGTTAAAGAGATTATTTTATTATTAAAATCGATATTACTATGTCCCTTAATTCAGCCCTTTGGAATAGAAAACTGCTCCTTTTATCCTTCCTAAATCCGACTTATAAACTAAACTATTCCTTCTAATATCTAAAAAGAATTAATTCATTATGTCCGATATTAAAAAAAGTTATTCAATTTTGCAACGTGCACGAATATTTGCTATGACTCAACGTTATTAACTGCTTGGATTAACAATCGTGTAAACGAGCATGAATTGACAAAATACAAAAATTCAGACAAAATAAAAAGGCGTTTTGTCTTCAGCAGTTATTATCAATGTATGCATCTCATTTCTTGTCTTATCATTTCTCTCACTCGATAATGAAAAATAATTTGGACGAAAGATTAACAACATTTCCCCTACTAAGAGAAACACGGTTTGCGGAAGAATCTCCCGAATTCCATCATACGCGGTTAGACTCAACTATCGGTTAATTAACGACGTGACACCATAATTGGGGCGGTAATTCGATCCCCTTGTGGATGAATTCTCGCGAGAGACTTGCATATCCCGGGGGCTAGAGTTAAGACAGCGCGCGCGCATCGTTAAATTAAAATCCCGAGGCGACCAGTGCCCGTCGCATCGCATCGTCCAGATTTGCAGCCACATTTGGGGCCACCTTGGCGGTGCCTTCTAATTTGCAGCGCATAATATTCGAATAATTTGTGTACACTAATAGGACCGGAACGTGAAACTCTCGAAACATCTTGTGAACCATTCCCGATCTGACATTGCGAACTTATTACATTATTATACATCGTTTTTCGAAATCACGCGTAGACAATTGTCGCGTCTCCGATTATCGAGCACGTAGATGTGACGAGTCCCTTGCAATCACTTGATCAAAGTGTGCGACGCGACATATCTAATCGCGAGCATAATATCTTATCAGTGACGTATACGACGCGCCGCGTCGCATCGTTGCGTCTCATTCGCGAGTGTCACGTATGTGTGTATGTATTCACGTATATACGTATGTACGCATGTATGTATATACGTGTGTATGTATGTATGCACGCACTTGCAACAAAAGTATCGAAGTTGCTCATCCTGCCGTGTTTCTTATCGGACGAATCGTTATTATTTGCAAAATTTGAGTGGCCTTAATACATTTACTTTTCGATTGCGAGTTTTAATGGACGTGACGAAATAATTCGAGTCTTGCTGGCTATCTTCGTCTAAATGCGTATGAACTTTATGGTACGTACTTAAAAATGTGAGAATCTAAAGTCGCAGTCGATTCAACGAGACAAGACACTATAGAAACAGACTCGTCTATACAACAGCCAGAATGTTGGTTGATGTTAATCGATGTTGTGTTTAGTAATTATTAATATCAATTATATGTATATTGGAGAAGTGTCGAATCATTGTAGAGCACATCGTTAGATGCTCCTGTTTTTATTCTATTTCTTGTATTACACATATTTACTGCGTTTCATTTTCTATTCGCTTATTGAACGTAAGTGTAACCTAACGAAGAATATTTGAGAACTGTGACTATATGTACATCCTTATACTTCTTAAATGTCGGGATTCTGTGTTTGCTAGTATCACGACGCAATGAACGAATTATAACAATTTTTCATTATACAATTTCATCGATTAGATTGACGGGTCAAACAGTGAGTCAGAGTTGATTAAATATTTTATAGATCATAAGCCGCCTAAATCCGTTCACCGAATATCTGCGTCAATACCTCTTACTAATTATTTTTCTTGCTTACTATAATAATTCGATATACTTTTCAACTCCATTTATTTTATTCACAACTACGAAACGTTCTACAAGAATTGAATAAATTCAAGTATGCGTTAACAAGCGAAAGTTCTAATCGGATTGTAGATACAGACAAGAAAATGCGAAGGTATAATTTTTATCGAGGCGCCGCGTCACAATCTGAAAATCGACGTCACTTACTGTTAGTATCAGACAATATCATAGCTGGTCCTATCGAAGCACGATGCTATCGAACGCACACAAATAATCAGAAGAGTTCGACTCCTTCCAGTGAGACAATGTTGTAATACTCGCAACTGATTCATTCTACAAACACATCTCTTTCGATTGACGTGACAAGTGTCTGAAAGATTGTACAGACCAACAGCATAATTTCTCTATTCAGTAGATACCAATTTCACGACCGAAGTTTAAAATTTGTTATTAAAAATTGGTGTAACGGAATCGTGGAACCGGTAAACGCGAGCTGCGAGTATGCCGAGGGGGTTAAGTGAGTGGGCGTAATGAAATCATCGTGGTTTGGAGTTCGAGCCCGCGTACGTTCTATCCCCCACGCAGAGAGGCAAGGTATCGTGACGAGGGTGTCGTGTAACAGCAGGTGGGAGGGAGGGGGCAAGTTAGGGCAGGGAGGCCTGAAAGAAAGGTAGCCAGAGGAGCAGAGACCGAAGAAGGGAGGAGGTGGGGTGTCGTAGGAGGTGGTGGCAGAAGGGAAGAAGGTGGGACCGAAGTGGCGGTGAGCGAGCGAGCGTGAGCAAGAGCGAGAGGGCGAGGTGAGTAGTGAGTCCGTGAGCCCGAGTGAGTAACTGGGAGTTGCGACCGAGGACCCACTCAGTCACCACGAGATCGGCAAGCCGAATGGTCAACCGCGCCGGTTCTCCTGCTCAGAAGTCTGCGCAGAGCAAAAGGGATCGTAACAAGGACACGTTGTTCCTTCGAATGTCAACTAGCGCGCGCCACCGCGGACGGATTGTTCGAATCGCGCCACTGCCCACAGTGGACCGGCTGGGCGTCAATTTACCGGGATCGCACGGGGAAGAACTCGCGAACATACTCGCACGATGTGGAGATTTCTGGTGCGCTGTTATGTCACGCTGACATCGATCTGACGCGTTCTTTTTCCTCCTTTTATTTGTTCTTTTATCGTTTTTCGCCTCGTTTCGATCCGCTTCACGAAAGACGTGAGGCCTCCGGAAACCGGTCGCCGCGATTCCGTGTTCGTTTCGCGATCCCTTTTTTCAAAAGACACTGTCGTTCCCGGAAAAGCCTTGAGCCGCGGTGAGACCGGAAGTGCGTGAGTGGATGCGAGCAAGAGACATCGACGGGAGAAGCCGAAGACTCTCCTGCAGACGGACGAGGAAGAGATGATCTACGAGCTGCTGGTGGCCGGAGCGTTCGCCCTCGCCACACTAAGGCGGTGTGTGTACATTGCTAAATTCTATCCTCTTTCTTGCTTCTATCACTTCTCACGTGCTTAACGAAAGATGGGAAGAAAACCATCGTTTTCTTCCCCGGGAGACAAACGACGACGCGAGTGAAACTCGGTCGCAGCAATACATCATCGATCAAAATTTGATAAACGAGCGATTAATTCGCTTTATCAGTGGTACGAGATTGCGACCGAATAAACTTGCTCGTGTCCGTTTGTTTCCCCGTTTCCTTACTGAAAAACTGCAATTTATTTCCATCACGAGTATTTCGTGGAATCACTTGCGGGAAAGAACTAACGACGAGGTGCATCTGGCTACGAGTTTTGTTGTATTCGTACATAATGATGCAGTGACACGTGAGGATTCCTCACGATGTTTCTGGCACTCATTTCTTTATTTGCTCACCGCGTGATTATAGAAACCTTCTTTTCGCAAAAAAGGCGAATTCCGAACGTTTGTACAACGTCGGAACTTTAATTGTTGTCCACGTTAAGGAACAAGAAAATTCTTTATGCAATTTATTCACTTTTTTCATATCGATAATTATTTCCGCTGTAGCCGTTTTCACGTTTACAATCGCTTCAGCAATATCGCACGTTCATTTACAATCGGTTCATTAAAAATAATCTGAAGTATTAGCGCTTAACATATTTCACTGGAGTACGCAACGATTAATCATTTTCAATAGAAGATAGTATCGATCATTTATAACGCTTAGGTAACTTCTCGAATAGTTTCCTTGCTCTTAAAGAAAAGTCAGATTTTTAGCAGTTTTTGTCATTTAATTGCGTACGGTTCTTGTCATTTACTGGCGTGTTCGAGGACAACTGGATTCGATTATCATAATTGCATAATAATGATATCTATTAAGCATAATTGTTTCAACAGTTCACACATTATTGTACAATAATATCATACATCGTGCAATCATTCTTTATCTACACTTTTAAGTAGAAGGTAAAAATATAATCACGTCTTTATGAAATTGTTTGCCACCTTGGAGTTCAGCGATAATTTTTCACCTGTGCGCTGAAACTATACATTGATAAGACATTCGTAACTATATATTTATAGATTCAACTCGTTTATCATTGAATTCCTATCGTATAACTTCATTTGTCAATGCCTGGGTGCAAACAAATTTTGCTACATCTAAACACCGTATTATCAATTGTATGAAATAGATAATCGAAGTATGAGATTACCTAAGTATTACAATTGAAATTTAGATGATAAAAAGTCACTGATTACGCAATTGATAATTTTAACATATCGAATGAAATCGAATTTAATTTGAAAAAGAAAATACATGATCGATGATCATGTGTTCGTCGACGAAGAATACGTTGCGTCACTTATAAACATTAATGGAAAGATTATCTCGAAGAGCACAAGGGTACCATTTCCTTTCTCGGTGATAATCTCGAGTTTAGGAACCAAACCCACGTGACCGTTATTTTTCTCAATGATAACGATGTGTATATTTTTCATGCACCACGTTCTACACAGATAAGGTGAAAGATGTATTGCTCTTATGTGGGTTCGTGTGACATCGGTTCTATTGGAGCGCACGAGATTAGGACCTCATCAATCATTTATAGATCTTTGCAGGAAAAATTAGTAAACGAACAACTAATCAGCGTGACTCATTGTCAGCTCCCCGCGTGTTTATTTGGCTTCGGTAATAATGGTCAGAGCGAAAGATATAGCACAGTCTTCTCAGTTTTCTTCTCGTCGGCCCACCCTCCACTTAAAATCAATTTATGTATACAGAAAAAGTTCGTGTTACGATTGAGAGTGAAGGGAATATTAAAAGCAGGTCGAACATTTTGATTCGGAGTTGGGAAAAAATGGTCTAATTGCATGGTTATAAATTAACTATTGCAACTGGAGAGAACCAATCGTATAATTACTACAGAGCCGGAATTCAATCCGACGTATAAATCGCCTTGAAAAACGTAAACTAATTGGAGAAACTAGCTCTGAGAAACTGGTCCTCCGCGCTTAAAATAAATCAAAATCAAAATTTTTTTGAAAATGATACGTGTTTCGGCAATCGAAAAAAAAGAATTCGAAATCCGCATTTATGTTTCTATTCTATTATGATCTATTTGTGTATAGCTTCATAAAGGTAATCATGTCGCGTTGAGATTGTTTGTATACATGTCTTTACTCGCGACCATCTGTTTTTAAAATAACCGTCAACGACTGACATTCTCGGTCACGTTTCGCTGTTATCGATCACTTCGAAATCAAACATAGTCGAGTTCGCATCTCTGTATTTTCTCTAATCTCAAAAGTTATCACTTTTCCATAGGACCTATTGAGTTTTCCAAATAATACGGGTCTTAAATTTCGTAAACTACGGCCACTCCCTCCTTAACATTTAAACTCATAGTTCATAATCTAATAAAAGATCTCCATTCTTGCTATGTTCTAGTTCCGGAATATAGTTCTTATTTAAAAATCTGGATTCTTAATTTTGATAGCGAATACTGAATCGTTTTATGGGCATATATTTAATATGTATAAATTTGTATCACTACGAGGAGAAAATATTCCATATTTGAGGGCAAAGACATAGAATTCGTGAAGCTATAACAAGATTAATATTATGATGCTCACAACAATAACATTCATGAAACTTTATAATTCAGATCCTTGAAGGAGTAAGAAAGATTAATACCCCAGTTTTTCTATAAGACACACACTAGAAGGTCGGCGGGTCCAGAAGATTTTCCTTCCTCCACACTTTCGTAATTATCTGGTGCCTCACCCTGTAAGCCGCTATTCAAACAACAAACCTCCTCGGGGCTTTGGGCACAACACGCGTTCCCCGGAAATACGCTAGTTAGTGAAACGAAACGCGAGGTTTCCTCGATCACGGGCGCGGAGGTATCGTGAAAAGTATCACCGGCCGTGTTCGCCTCGTCCTCGTCCACGTATCCGCGTGTTCCGTTCCCGGTCACCGGTGAGCAGGCCTACGGTCTCCGATAGAGGCGTGCGCCGTGTTGATCCGGGACACACACGGACTGTTTGCTCGGGGAACCATCGCGGACCCTTTTTTCATGTTAGCTCCGAGTCGAGTCACAACACTAGTAAAGTTACAAAAGCCAAAGGCAAACAGATCCGGGGACGGGCCTTAACCGGTTTATCAAACACTCGTGTGCCCCGGAGGTGGTCTCTCGTGCGTTGCTAAAAGTGACGAAGACGAGAGATCTTCTTCTCGCGGAACGAAGAGGACGTCCGCTGCGTCGACGTCGACGTAGCGTAGCCTCGTCATCTCCCTCAACCCTGGAGCGCGCACCATATCTACACGTTTTCGCGATGAGAACGAAGAGAGGAGCTCGTTCACTGCTCCTGATGGCACACCGATCGCCGCGCTCATTGTCAGAGGGGAGCGAAACGAACGAAAGAGGAGTCGAACAAGTGCCAAGACAAATCTTTCCTTTTGTTAGATACATCTGAACCGCCGCACCGTGAAACCACCGTGTTTTGATCTGTGATCATTTAGAGCTTCTTGTTCGTTTGTACGTTGACACGTTTTATGTACATCATTCGAAGGGAATGATCTTGCGATACGAACTGTGTTGATTCAGGAAGCATCGCCGTGTCAACCGATGATACGCGTAATTAATGATAAGTTTGTTTAACGGAAAGGCATTCAAGATCATCGTTTTCTCTTAACTCTCGGTTAAATATATACGTTTTCAAGTAGCTAGGACTCGATGGGCAAAGGTTTTAAGAACACGGGTGATTAAAAAAGAAAATAGCACAAGCTTCCAGTTCCTGATTAACTTCCCGGCGTGTATACGCGTCTCCAGTGCGTTGTTTTTTACCGCTCGTGAAAAAGCTGTCCCAGCGAAAATTCACAAGTCATAGGGGTGAAAGTAATAAAGCAATTTCACCAACTGAAATTATACGCTGCATTCCAATCGCCGAAATAGGGTCGCGAGAGAAAACCATTCGGAATTGTACCAATCGCAATTTGTCCTTGCTTCGATCCCTTCACTTCCACAGAAAATTGCACGAAACAGCCAAAACGCATTTTGTACTGTCTGCGCGCAACGTAGAATTTTCAGTGACGTGACTGGGAACGAATACCGGGAACGAAAATCGTCGAGACGAATTCGAAATCGAAGATTCAAATCACTGGTGAACCACCAGATTTTTATGTCCTCGTGTCTGATTTACCACCAAAGCGGTAAAAAACGAAAAGTCTGAGACCTAAAGATGACTCGGACAAACTTTGGGTTGTGGTTTCAGGTTCACCAGGGTTCACCGGATATATTATATGGGACAGATGGGCATTCCACCGTGAAATGAAAATATTATGCCAATCCCCAGACTGTCGAACGATATTGCATACAACCGTAGTCACTACTTTTTATTGCAAAATTATTCAGAGAAGTAAAACATAAAGTGTTTATTAACAGTAACAACAGAGATATATTAAAAAAAGCAGTCTTTGAAGACAATGTTAAAAAGAACGAAATTTGAAGTACTCCTCTAGTTTTTTAATATCTTCTTCAATCAAAGCATAATTTATCTTGTCATTTAAGTAGAATGTTTTACAAGATTGAAATATTGTGTTTGAGCATTAGAATCTTAGAAACAGTCAACATAAACCTGTCGTACCTGTATCTGGTCGAGATTGTACATTCCATACATTTGTAAACAGCTGAATGGAATTAATTACACTAGTATAGCAGCGAAAAATATTTAATCGTCAATATAATCGTACATTAAATTAAAGAAGGTAAAATAAATATTAACTCACAATGCTGGCTAAAAATTTGGATTTGTCGATTTACGCACTTACGAGATTCAAATGAATATATGTATATACAAAGAAGTCCAGCGGGTACANAATGCTGGCTAAAAATTTGGATTTGTCGATTTACGCACTTACGAGATTCAGATGAATATATGTATATATATACAAAGAAGTCCAGCGGGCACATCATGTGAGTTGAAAAATAAATTTCATTTGCGTGTAGTTCGTAAAGAAATGCAAATTTGCATAATCGTTTGCAACACAACGATGAGACGATACGTTAATAGGAAGGATTTAGGATGTCTAACGTGTATACCGACTGGATCCCCGATCGAAGTTCTTGTCCTCGTTTACGCGTAATTCCGCTTCGCGGTGAAAAACTCCGGTTAACAGTACGTCATCCGCAAAGCCAGACAGACGTCGGATTTACTCTCTCGCCTCTTTCTCTTTGTCCCGTCCCCGTACCCGGCTCCGTTCCTCTATCTCCTCGTTACTCGATAGCGACTCTTTTTCGTCGCTCGCGCATAAGTACATACCTATATAAAATTACTCAAGACGTGACAAACCGAACGTGGTAGGCGGTACACATCGTGCATTCAGTCGACGAGATACGCAGGCGTAACATACACACGTCGCCAGTATGTCATCGTGCCGTCGATTTTGTCGACTACACTCGGACTACTCTCGGGGCTCACTTTTTCTGGCAATTTGTTAATCGTGCGCTCACTTCGCTCGGCCAGTGAAACGGACGCGAGCGTCCGCTCCGGGAAAAGAAGTAGTAAAACAGCCAGCGAGCGAACCGGGCTCGTGATAAATTCAGTTTCATGCATTCTTGTCCGGTTTTCTGACGGGCTCGCCTCGTCTGACTACCGACTATCGGCCACCGGTACCGATATTATCCATACGTCTTCAGAGAAATACATACCCGTGTGTACACACATAACGTTGAAACACAAGGGCAATCTTGGCTCATTGTTTCAAGATTTATGGGCGAATTGATATTATCGATTTACCCGTCGGCTTATCATCGCCGGCGCGGCAACTCTCTTACCATCATTTTGTATTTCGCAAAACCAATGAAACTGCGTCTCTGCGTTCGATATATATCTATCGCAATTTTATTGAAAAACTGTTATTTTGTAAAATAATTCATATTGGAGACGTCTAAGAAGTACGCAATCGTCTTTTCTAACATTCTGGTAATTGTCTATAAAAATCTAGAACGTCTAATATATTTTTGTGGAGCCCGTAAAAGACAAAGAAAATGTTCTTTGGGTGAGTTTTACGCGTAGCGATAAAAGGAGCTCTACCATTCATTTCGTTTCTCTCAATCTTCGGTTTCAAGTCTCCCATTTGGCCGCTCGGTCTATTTTCACATGTCTATGCAAGTATCATGGCATGAAATGTTATGTTTGTTCATTTGGCAAGGAAATAAAAGATAAGCAGACAGCTGAAGATATAATTTATCAGACATTAAAGGTATCCCGAAATATGAAATCATCTTTAAAAGCATGCTCCTATCTCACTCGGAAGAGCATAAAGTTAATACGTACAATCTTATTTTTACTATTAAAGGGGATTTAACAAAGGTTAAATATTATCTGAGAATTTCGCCATTCATGCCTTCGTTCAGTTCTTTTAGAGCATTTAGATATAATCAATTTGCTTATTTTGTTGTAGTGAGGGAATTAAACATGCTATCGTTGTATCTAATGAGCCGCTAATTGCAGAGACTGACGACTATATTAAACATCGTTAACCATATGTTTTACATCAGGTACTTTAAAACGATATAGACGATGCAAGAAATTATATTACTCCTCTCATAATGTTTTACGGTTTGCTCCACGAATTATCAATTCTTTTTTTTTTTTATGAAAGTTCATATCAATGATTATTTAATTCTTTAATTCTTGAAGTATTCAATGCGATGAGGTTTCATAGGTATAATAATAAGATTTTATAGAATGCTTTAATAAGTGATGTATAATAATATTCGAGTATACGATAATAATTTAGGTATTCATTTGGAGGTTCATAGTACAGGCGGCATGGTTCATTAAAGAATGAGCCAATGCTTAAATTTCATGTTTCAGCAAATTAACCGTTTAAATCCCAAGCAGCTTCAGATTTTCGGAAAAATTTTGTTACTTACTCTTTGAATTCTTTTGTGAAATAATTTCGAATCACACAATTATTAGCAATGAAAAGCACTTTGGAACATACGTCCGATCACATTGCCAACAGAAATAAATGTGGGTAAAAAGTTTTTTGTCACATTGAGATCTGAAGAGCGCGATTGCGGTGCTTGGGACTCAAACGGTTAAGCTTTATGTGGCTTTGGTAAACAGTCTTCAGTTCTACCACCTACGATGCCAATTACAGAGCTCCAAGCAGATCGTATGTAATGCAAGTATTCTTACTCTTGCAAACTTGCAAAACATTGCACACTTTTATATTTCAAATAANTTCGGAATAATTTTTTTACTTACTCTTTGAATACTTTTGTGAAATAATTTCGAATCACACAATTATTAGCAATGAAAAGCACTTTGGAACATACGTCCGATCACATTGCCAACTGAAATAAATGTGAGTAAAAAGTTTTTTGTCACATTGAGATCTGAAGAGCGCGATTGCGGTGCTTGGGACTCAAATGGTTAAGCTTTATATGGCTTTGGTAAACAGTCTTCAGTTCTACCACCTACGATGCCAATTACAGAGCTCCAAGCAGATCGTATGTAATGCAAGTATTCTTACTCTTGCAAACTTGCAAAACATTGCACACTTTTATATTTCAAATAACCGTATTTTGTAACAAATCTACGCTCATCTCATAAAATACCTTATACAGGGTGGTCCATCTAAATGTAGTCACCTAAATACCTCCTTAATTCACTTGCGATGAATATCTTTCATGTCATGTAAATGGTATCGAAAGATGAATGCTTTGCAAGAGTTCATTTTTTCTCGACGTCATTTTCTTCTAAGTTTTTAATGGCACTAGAATTTTTTTCTAGTATATATCTGTTTTTTCTTTTGCTCATTATAGTTAACATTCAAACATAGTCAGACATATTAATTACAGGTCTTTCAAGTGACCTCCGTTTCCTAAAATTTGAATTTAATATAAAATTAAATATAAAAATTTCTACCGATGTCAGCGTCTTTAGCAACAACGAATGAGAAGCTGCAGACATGTAATATCGTTAATAATTATATCCATGTTGTTCACAACTCAGAGAAAAGACTTTTGCAAAACAATGATCCTTTGATATCATTCATGTAACGTAAAAAATATGTACCATTCGTATTATCGCAAATGAAAGAGCTATTTTGATGGACCACCCCGTATAACGAGCTATTGAATTATGAAAACTTCTACTATAAAATCAAGAGCAACGAAACATAAATTCAGCGCATATTACCGTGAAGGTCCAATAGGCCGTAACGTTCGAAGCAAGCCAAGAAAGAAGAAGAATTTCTAACAGTCCAATTGGATATCGTCGAAAGAATTAAGCATGGCGAGCGGTATAATAATTGGTCGTAGCCTGGTTTAACGGTATGCTAAGAGAGCATCGGTTAGGGTTAGGCGATAGCCCGGGGTGTGTTGATTCTGAAGCCGGGCCAATTACGAAACGTGCAATAAGCAATGGGTCGTACGCACACGTCCCGAGTCCTGAAGACACGCAGCCATCCACGGTCTCTCTCGCCACCTGACGCCATCCATCGTACGGTTGATTACTATTCTCTACCTTCGGGGGCATCCGCGCAATGAACGATGCGTTCATTCATGTCGAACTACAGGGTTGCGCTGTTTGCGCCGCGAGTGTAGCGCGCGCGAATCGCTTGCCTCTATAGTACAGAGTATATGAAGAATCCACAGTTTGATACACACGATCTAGCCTTATACATATAAGAGAGATGAAGAGTATACATAGCATACATGTCCATTTTTCCACGCGAAACTATCTCTGCTTATGCGACCAGCTTATTTTATTTTCACGTAGAGAAATGTCCACGTTTCATGTAAATGAGACAATTAATGAAATGTTACAGCTTAAGACTTGAGTTTTTTGTTTAATACTTAAGTTGAAATCCCGAAGAGCAATTCATTTTTTCTGACTACTATGCGTATCCTTTGAATTATTACCGATCATAAAATGACGTATGCGCGAATTGATTTTGCCACTCGAGCACACGTGGTTTATTATGTACAAATGTATTTACATAGTACGCGAAAAACGTTCGATATGTCAGAACTAACGACACGTGCGCTGTAATAACCTGTTGCACGCGTTGCATATATCTAGATAAACATGGGAAAGTTCTTCTCCACTTCTTTTGCCCTTTTATCCTTCGGTGGAACACGACTTTTCGCGGCCCGGTTGCACAAGCGTCGGGGCGAACAAGATATTCACAAATTAAAGTAAATCGACTGATTCTATCTTGTCGGAGCCGGTTTGTCTTGTGCGCGTACGGTGAAAATTCAATCTGACGATAAGAAGAATTTCTCTCTTTCTCTCCCTCTCATTCTCTCTTTTATGGACTCCAGTAATTAATTCTTGAGATAAACATCTTCCCGTTACAAAATGCGAGATTGTAGTACGTCTGTACGTTCGCGCGTTTCCAGACGCGATTGATACGACGTCCTTGACGCAGGAAGAGAGACGAGAAACAATAGGCACGCACTCGCATCGGATCCGTCTCTCAATCGTGGATCGTGGGTGGAGCGAGCGAGTTTGTGCCTGACCATCGACAACTCTTTGATTCAGTGCGATTGTTGCAAAGTCGGTTCAATGATCGGCGCGGCGCGACGCGACAAACCAGCGATCACCGTTCGGTCTTGTTCTTCGCGAACGAGCCACGCATGCAACTTTGGCACGAATGTTTCCCTGCCGTTACCTCCGAACCGGTCACGTTTACACACCAGCTACCACGTGCTCGTGACTTGATCGCATTTCATTTTCAACGCGTATCGTCGCTCTCAAAAGGATCCAGTCTAGCAACGATTATTGTGGAGGATCTACATCATCATTAAGGTCGAAACAGTAAACCTCCCGCAGACCCACGCGCGCTTTGCTATTTAAATTCGATCAGAGTTCTTTACTCTTCCGCAAAAAGTCGAGCAACACAGTGACGCGATTTGCTCACGAGATCAGGTTAGAGGCTCGAAGCAAACCAGACATGTGGATTAGCGATTTCATTGCACACGCAACTCTGCCGAGATATAATTTAGATAATGAATGCATCGATTTGAATTGATTATGTCTAATTCGTGAGTACCCGACATTTTCCGTTAATGCTCTATAAATATAATTCGCCGTATGCGTGTCTTTACACTTTTTCTGAAAAGGAATTAAAGTAGTAAAACGTTTTACTGTGCTCGTTCCCAGGAAATAATAATTGTTACGTGCTTATTATCTTTCTACATCATTTTCCGTACCTAAATTAATCGGTCTAGGCTTCTTTATAAAAGAAAACATTCAAATCAAACTGTTGTGACATCAAGAGAAAAAATTATAGAGACTCAATTAATCACGAAAACAAAATTATCCAAGTCCATGTTACCAAGTTCTGTTCATTTTTGAAGTTTAAACCTGCTCATAGGTTTAAGAATTATATGTCGTGGGAGTGCTTCAAATTAATAATCTGTGGATAGCATTTAAAATTAAAGGTTCCAAGCTGTTAGAGCTATCAGCTTCCTTGCTGGATCAACCCTCTCTAGGATTCGATTTTGAGGAATGATGTAAAATAAATGGACCTCCTTTTTGCAGGCGTGAAAATCCGACAGCCTTTATTGCGCACCTTACTTAATATTCGGAAGTTGGTTGTCCCAAAGAACGGACGGCACCAACGAAACAATGATTAATCGGAAGGACTTTCGTATCTCGACCGTATGGCTCGTTGTCGAACTTACGACTGACTCGCGGAACGCGCGTTCGATTAGATATCGGTCGGTTGAACGGTTCGTTTTTGAATTTCCTTCGTAAGAAACGCGTGATCGGTGAGACACGGCGGCAATGTGTCCTTGTTTATCAATATAATCGCGGAACGTATGTACAATAGCGAATTTGAAATTAACGATTTCCTATTGATCTACACACAAGCTACCATTAAAAAAAATATCGTCCTACGAATTTGTTACTGAATAATCATCTTCCAACTTTAGTTTGTCATAATTTTTTGTCTATTACGTAGCAAACTCCAAAAATTGCAAATGGCCATTTCGCCTCGTCAATGTTGCTAGAGAATTCTTTTCGCGCTTCGATTGTCCGAAACATAACATGTCTAGACGAAAATTAGCCAGCTTCTATACAGACGTCTCGTATTTTAATCACGAAACCGAAGAGTGGCGATGAACATTAAAAGCGTCGACGCGATGACACCTTGTGACAGAGTCGGCCGACTTTATGACCCCGGAGGTTGAGGTTGCTATCGGTCGGCGCGGCATTCGACGAATGCGCGTGAAAAGAGATTTTAAAGGGACGACGGTCGAGCTGCGCGCTGCGTGTACCCAATTCCATCCGAAGGTTCCGCTGACATCTCTGTACGAGCGCCAGATCCTCAATATAAAGGGTCGTATAACTTGCGGTGGGAAAGTTCGATTTTATGTCCTGCGTGTGGGGAGAGGAGGACCGCCCGCCGTTAGTCAATCATACAAAAGTCTATGCTTCCTCTAATGCGACGCGCTAGCCACGCAATTTTACGGTTTCGTATTCGAGAATATTTCGCTTAATCGGATAACACTGTTACCTTTCGGAGAGATGCCGCGCCCCATCGCGCCGTTTCGCGTCGGTGCATTTATAACCTGAACCGCGGTGCCTACGTCTTTATTCTCATTAACGGCGGAGCACGGAAAGCCTCTTAAGGATAAACGTGATCGCGTAATTAAATCCTTGAAGTGCGCGTAACGCGGACGGGATTTTAAATACGTATCTACAGCCGCGTCCCTCGCAACGATATCGACGAAGCCGTCCTTTCAGAAGCAATCGCGATCGCGTAAAAACTGGACATCATAAAAACAATGTTGCAAGTCACTCGCGCTTAATTCGGTCAAGTTTCCTCGCACCTGGAACTTCTCCGACGTTGAGCATTTGCGAACGCGTAACGCCGATGAAAACGTGCTTACTATCGCCAGATATTTACCATAATTATGTTCGAATTAAACGAAGATCATTTGCAAACCGCTTCGAGAGGAGATACGTTATAATGGTTCGAGTCTGGTGTGAATGGAACTTTACGACGACGGGTCATAAAAGAGGCGTCGCGAAATCGAACGCGCGACACAAGCGGCAAATTACCCTCGGTTGGGAGGAAATAAAACGACCAGTTTCTGACCATTGTGCGCAGTTCCTACGCAGATCTAATGGCCGAACGGAAGATTAAAAGAGGCGGCGAATTCGCTCCGAAGGGACGCGACGCGAGGCGCAACACTGCAAATGTCGCGCGCGGATCGTCGTGTCACTGATTCTAACTCGTAAACGTGCAAAACCGAACGTGTCGAGTATGAATGAACACGGCCGGTGGAAAATATTTTCCTCTGCGTCTTTCTCTCGGAATGCGCGAAGAAAGAGAGCCCGCCCGTCGCTGTGAACTAGACTGTCAAGAATGCGCGCAATGAATAATGCATATTATTTCCCATTAATCACAATCCCTGTTTTTATTCTGCATTTATCGCGCCAAACGCGAGCCAATTTCGCAATCGTTTGCATAATCTATTTTTGTTGCGTGTGTAACGTTGTAACATTGTAACGCTGCATTAGAAAGATTCATTAGATCGTAAATATTCATAGCGATGAAAGGTCTCGATTCGTCGGGCATTACTATCCCAGGTTTACCCCGTTTCTCCACGCTGCTGGAAGAGACTCTTTTCGGCTCTGAGCAAACGGAATGGCTCGCGGTTAAACGACGTGAACGCTGGTGGACGCACGCGTCGATCTGGCGAAACGCCCGAGCCACGCGCAATCTTTCAATGGAAAACAGGGGGGGAGACGCGGTGCGCGTCGCACAATCGTTTCGAAAAAGAAAGGAGCCAGCGTGAGGACGGCGAAGAGAGTCCGGCGCGGCGACGCGGCGATACCATCGGCCGCGATTCCCGCACATAGAATCGGCCTCCGCGAGCGCTTTCTTACGCACGTGTGCGCACGCGTGTGGGGCCTATTGCCGGTCGCGGATTCGAGATAATGTAATCGACGATGACATTGAACGCCGTAGTAGCCGATCGCGTGCATTCCAGTGCTCTAAGCTTCCCCCTCGTTCGCCGCGATGCGGTCGTGAAACGTCGTTCCCGATCAACTTTTGCACCGATGCCAACAGTAGGTTGTCACCTCTGGATATAAACGATGGGTGACGTCAGTATGACATCAGTGATCTATATCGTCGTAATACCGTAAAGCACCTTCGCCGTGTTGAGTGTACGTACGCGAACCACGTGAGCGCACCGTGCGCCGCGTTCGCAAGGGATACTCTCAACCCGACGCGGAGAGGAGGACCTGACGGACGTGGTGTAACAGGTAGACCACGCCGAGCGTCAAAGACGAACGTGTAAGAGGACACTGCGACCCGTCGAACACGACGAGGGAAGAACTTAAATAAAAACGAAGAATAAGAGCGTGGAAGTGGAGGTAATGCGAACAGGAGTAAAAGAAGCGCACGGTGCCAGGATTGGCGGGACGAAAGCAAAGGATGGAGATTAACGCGCAACCCCGGGAACTTCAAAATCTCTCGACTCTGTGCAGTTTATGGGTGGAGATCCTCCTCTGACCGGGGAAGAGCCGACGCCAGGTTGGCCTCACTAGACGAAATGCAAATCTTCCTGCGGCCTGCTAATCCGTCTGGCGTATCCGTGACGTCAGGCTCCATTGGCGGAGACGCGGCACGACGAACTCCTCGAGGTTGACCCGGTTTTTCATGCTCATTGAGAAAACGCGCGCGTCGTGAACAGTTACAGCAACCGGCGAGGGGAAATTTCACGTTTTATCATCTGTTTCAAATGAACGCATCGCCGAGATATCGGGCGCAGTCACGTTCGATGAAAATAAAACGATGGTACACCGATAATAAAAAATTAATGGATGTGCGCGATATCGTATCGCTTCGTCGTTACCAGATTGCACGCGGGGAGAAAACTCAACGCCTCTGCAGACTATTCTCCATGTGCGTATTGTATTAAATGTTGCGTGCCGCGCATAACCTGCCTCTTCCTATGGTGACCACCATGGGCTTGCACATTGAGCGCGCGATACTGTTGTCGTAGGTCGTAGGTGCCGATGAGGATGGTACACCTTCGGTGTACGAACACGATTTTTTCATACACGCGTGTACGTGCGTGCTTTGCGTATGTACGCCAAGATTCAAAGGAGAGGTGTAGGAGGGGTGCAGAAACGCGTCCCACTTACCATTCTGAATAACGTCGCACTGACAAATTGTGTACGTACGTTTCGACATGGTATAATGTGCTTTCTAATATTTGACTCTCTGCACTCTTATTAGAGCCTTGCGCTTTTCCGAAGCCAATTTTAAGAGCGTTGGCAAATAGATATTACCTCAGGACAGATGTACATGTCCCCTTAATGTCCGCCTAATCCTCACTTTTACATGGAATACTTTTGAAACGATTTATTCAGGATTATATGATTTTTCTAAAACAATCATTATACCATTATTTATTCCACTAATTAAATAAAATGCCTTCATGAATGCATTTCTATGATTTAAATTATTTTTTTGTAGTTCCATTGAAACAAATTTTTTATATTTCCGTAAATCACTATTTGCGTAACTATTTTTACACGATTTTCTTTTACTCCGCCGTACGTACGAACATACTTACCGGACGTAGATAGTTTATTGAAATGCGTACAAGCATTAAGTCCAAGAAAGTGTTCTACGCATTACTATTTCACTTCTTTCGTCTGGAAACGTGGATATCTTATTTATTATTGCCTTCTGCGACACGTTCGTCTGGTGCACGTTGCCGGTCGGTGATATATACGTGTGACAGTGCGCGCATACTTATCTCGCAAGTCCCGACGCGTTACTTTTCAGATTCATACGCGTAATACTCTCGAACATCGTTGCATCGAACCACTTGCTCCCACACTCGCGTCTGGACAATGATATTCTGCTCTTTCCTGCAAGACAATCGGTGCTGTAGCTCTCTTTCCATCTGGACACTCGCCCCCCTTTTTTCCCCGTCGCTTCGTGTTCTCTCTTGTTCGAGCCCGACCAAAGAGGTGAAGGTGGAGGCTAATCACCACGCAATCACCGCTCCCGGTGCGATGCGGCGCGGCACGGCCGACTCCGATCCGTTCTCAGAAAGCAGCAACCGCCTTTTGCCGCCCCGAGGCATTCACCACTGCCGGTATACTCGGTATAGCAAAACCAACAATCTTCATCCTCAGCTCCGCGGAAAAAGACCCTCTACCCTCTCCACCCTCTCCTCCACCTCTTTTCTCCAAATCACCGGAGGGCCGACCGATCGGCCGACTACTGGCATCCAGGGAATCCATCCGCGAGAATGGCGGCGATACCACTTTGAGAAACGATCGACCGGGCCACGAACCTGCGTATTAAACAACGGGAGTGAGCAATCTTCTTAACACGACATTGCCCGGAATGCGGATCATTGGAACGGGTTGACCATGTCCGAATAGCACCGTTATTATAAACCGTGAAGATTGCGCGATCCGAAATTCTGTCCCGATTTTCAAACATCTAATTAATACGACGAACGAGCCGAGCCCGCTTTCATCGACACGTTCAGTTGTCAAAGCAACAGCGCGCACATCTCTACTTCGGGACGACCATAATTTTTAAATTAAAATTTGGTTTGCTGATATAAGAGTACTTTAATCTTGAACCAGAATTTGCAATGGTTTTCCATTCTGCTGTTGGTTAATTCTTCAGGAAATGAATGTTTCAATAATAAATAGTGAGGCCTCATATTTCTTCTCAGGTAAACATAATTTCGTTATCAACTGAACATAAAAAATAATGTACAAGTGGAAATTTATACTAAAACGTAATTTAATATACATTCGGATGAATTAGGGAAAAAATCATTTATAATAAATTTTCATTGTAAAATTAAGACTTGAAGTACACACCTCTAAGGTTTGTATTTCTATTCAATCAAAAGTCGTTGTCGTTGTCCTCATTATATTGTCCGAACCTTTTTGTACACTAACACTATCTTTGTATTGTTTGAAATTCTCCATATCAATCGGCACATATTTTCAATGAAAAACATAGCAATACCATGAAGTATCAAATGTGTGACAGTTCCGTACTTGAATAATAATATAATTGAATCATATAGCGTATAATGCATCATAGAATCACGCACAACAATATTTAAAAGTATTAAGACTCCTCTTTGTTGTATTTATTTTAAACATTTATATTAAAATTATACTATAAAAATATTGTAGAAAAATACGTCAGTGCATAGAAATCGAAACGGGACTAGGAATCGGGACATTTACCTTATGTAGAGGGTGGATGCTTGTAGTTTATGTCAAAAGGGGAAGAAAATGTAGAAAGGTGAGAGCGAATCGGGACGCGCATTGATATCGTTGGGAGCAACGGTCGTTAGGAGTACACACAATATGGGGTGCACCTTTAACAGCGGCTGCGGTACGCCTACGCGTGGTGCATATCCGACAATACGACTCGGCTGGACCCAGGCGCGGAGCAATTCCGGGAGAAGAAGAGGAGGCGTGAGTTTACGATAAGATACACCGCGCGACGCGACGTCTCAGCCCCCCTCGGTCTCGCGGCAACGCGACGCGGCGTAACCGGCTAATCGAATCGTGACTTATTGTCAAGCTAAATCCATATTCAAATATGCGGCGGGGTCACGTTCGTTAGAACTTTACGGTTAACGCTTGAATGCTGTTTCAATCTCGGTAGTTGAAGGATCCTGGGAACGATTTCCAATGGTGGCCGACGATTGATAACGCCGAACGCGTCGACGCTCATTGTGAACGTGTTACGTCTTGTCACAATCGCTCAAATTGACTGTATTGAGAGTTAACTAGATCGCACAGTCGATTTTCATCCCGTGACGCGCGTTATTGGCAATCGGTGTTTGCGAGTGAAATATCGACATTAGATGCGATATCATCTGGCATTCGTTCCGAGGCTGATTTTTCCCTCGTCCAGCGCAACACCTTACGACCGCTAACGACGTGTATCCTTAACTTATGACAAGAACACGTTGCGGATCCTTGGAACCAGTTACGGTTAAGGCGCTTTTGATTTATGATCGGAAAGCAGTATGGGACACGGTTTTCAATTAATCACTTACTCTGCTCGAAGAACCGAAGCCGATCGAGAGGAGGACCGTGCGTGAGGGGTGAGCGCGAGATGCGCATCATCGACAACGGAGCGCACACGTGAGCTGCGCTCTTGCTGCGAAACGCGTTGCGTTAAGACCTGTGTTCGTTCACGCGTGACTGACGTGCGAATTGCACGAACGATCGTATCGAATCAGCGTGACAGCTCGCGTCCGCACACACGCGTCGCTGCCGCGTGCGTGAGCGTACACGCACGCACGGACAATTAACGTGCGTTAATTACCCCCGCGGTGGTCCCCGAGTTCTTTGTCGGCACGCTCGATACCGCTGTCGATTCTGAATTTGTTTCTCGCGTAAGCTGTATCGTAGGCGATGCGTACGAGAATCTAATTTGAAACATAATCCCTCTTGCTGCACCGTGCATGTTTAAGCATTCATTATCTTACTATTTACGCATAAAGAGAGGCGTTCGTTTAAATGTTAACGAAAATTTGAAAAATTACTTAAATATTTGCAACAAAATTTGGAGAGTAGCTTCTATACTCCGGAATATCAAGTAGGTAGCAGATGTTTATGTATAATACAAAATTTATGGCATTATGGCGCCATCAAAAGATGTCCCCCAGATAAACATTTATTTTATCATTAAAATATTGGGTGCTTTTTATATTCTGAATAGTTATATACATTACACATAGTGTTTATAATTTTTGCACATTCCATTTTCTTTTAAATTCATAAAATCTGCTCTCTAAGGTATATTTATTTAAACATATAGTCGAAATGAGTTCTTGTGAAAATTCAATATCTCTTTAACTCGTAGAAATTTTTACTTCAAACTATTATGTAATAAAAAATAAATTTGTAAGTTTTTAAAATCAATGGGATGAAACGTATTTTTAAGTATTTCCCAAGTTTGACAAGTTATTTACAATAACTATTCACCTGTATGGGGTCAGGGATCTCCTTGTCAGACACTATATTACAATTAGTCCATTTTTATCTGTTAAATCACACCGAAAGTTAGATCCTTTTACGAAAGCGATAGATAAATCAGTTTTAATCGACATTTCCGTTTACGTTTACACAAAATCCGACGATAATGAAGGTGGTGCGAAATTTATTAACCGGCGGGGGTCTGGCCTCGTAAAAAGTCCGAAAGATCCGCGCACGCCTTCGGGGTGAGTTCTCGAGGTATATGAAATCGCGAAGGAAGTCGTAAGCTGGGACGTTTAATTGCGCAATAAATCCTGATTCTCCGATTTGCAACCCATTTCCTACTGCGGGGGCGACGATTGGTCGCTGTTAAATTGGCGCGTAGGTGCAATGGTAGGTACCTACATGTATTCATGTAGATACGCCGACTGTGAAAGTCGGAAGAGCCTCGATTCTCCCTATTCCTCTTTTTCTCTCTCCTCGGCGATCTCTCTATCGTACCCTCGGGCGAGAAACGGCATGCGACCTTTCTTCCATCGCAGTACATACCATCCACTCTCTTTATTTGTCCCGGGGTCTAGCCAGTGACAGACTTCTCGCGCGGATCGTCAATTTTTTTCACGGACTCCCACCGTGCGAGATCGGAAGAGAACCGTCTGCGCAATCGCTTGTGTTCACTCATTTTTATTCAAAGACAAAATGTACGTATACGTACGCCGTTGGTACAATGCAATCTCTATTACACGATCCGGAGTGCGCAGCGTCGTGTTTCAAAATCAAACCGATGCGCGAGTAGGTATATTTACAATGCATCGTACCGTAACGTTCTGAATGACATGGCACGTTATTTGAATTTAAATCGAAATTAAGTCATTCAATATGCACGTCGGCCGCTTGCATCCTTAGACAACGAGACCAACCTTCCAGCGCTCTCGTTGTATGCATTACAATACTGGTCATTTTTCCTGGTTACCTTTTATATTCGAAGAATCTCCTTAATACACACTTTTATACTGTCAATATTGTTTGTTTCTGACCTGTTAATTATCGAGTGAAGCGAGAAGGATATAGTATCAGGGGCGCGATCATTCGAAGGTTAACAGAACCTCGCCGCGTCGGCATAAATCACTCGCAATCTAGACAAGCCGGTGCTGAAAGTCAATGAAACCACCACGCAAAGCTGCATATACAATGTTTCTCTGACATCCGTTATTTCGATCTCTGTTACAGATTCGGTGGCACAGACGATCATTTTCACGAGCCTTACATTTTTTCTGTGTTCGGGTTTGAACACGGTCTTGGCCGCACCTGCTTACGGCCCCCCGACTGCCGTGTCCAACGCGAACAGTATGGACCGTTGGCTGCAACCCTGCGGCAACCCCGTATCGATGCAGCTGAAGAGAATGCCGCAGCGGCACAGCGTACACCGAACGCTGAAGAGGGTGCGAACGCAACTGCGCGTCGCTCAGGACCACTTCAAGAAGCACCTGAACGACGTGCGCGAGATATACTCGAAGGTAAAGCCGATGACGTTTTCGTCCGACCTGACCGCAATTCGTAATTAATCGCTGAACCGCGTCGCGCGTTGGGGTAAAAGAGAGTGGGCGGCTGCTCTCGCACGGAGGCTCGCACGTGCACCGTTGCTAGCGCGCGCTCAAGTCCTACTTTCCATTCTGTCTGTAATTTGCATTTCGTTACGATCCACCACGCACGAGCGTAATTACATTTTTCAAGAATGATTCGATGTCGCCGGGGCTAGGGGTTAATGCTGCCGTTATCATCATCGATCAAACAGTCCGGCTAGAATGAAAGCATAGGGTTTCGTCATTTGCCTGACGTTCGTCATTTCGATGAAACCGGATTTGGGACAACGGATTCGTTTAGCATGCAATTTTAAACAATCGTTGTAACGTGGTTTCGCACCCTTACGGTTGAAATTCTTTCGTTAATTTCTACGAACGGTACGGCCCGATCCGGTTTGCGCTTGTGCAACTTCCAAGAAATCGAATGTGCGCATCGTAACGTCGACTCTGTGTTAAGTAAAAATATTTAGACAAAACAATATCTCAACTTTCATTCGCAGGTGTACAAAGAGCTGAAGGAGCAGTACCGAGGGGGAATGCCGTGGCTTCCGGAGAGGGAGTTCGAATGGTATTACAGGGAGATTTGGTGTCTCGAGAAGGGAAAGAAAGCTGACCGCGCGCTTCCGCATCTTCACGATTCGCTCCAAAAGTTCGCCATCACGTTCCATTATCTCAGCAATTTCCGACTGAAATCCAACATTGACATAGACTTCACAATGACGAGGCGAAACAAGATCATTACCGAAATGTACAACGAGATTCTTAGGGTATGTCAAATATGTCTATCATAGTAAATCCCACTGAACCAAATTCAAAATTATTAAATTATTTTTCGACTGATAATTTCATATTTTTGGAACCGAGTTTTTGCATATTAAAACAATGAATTTCAATTTTCTCCATATAATTGTTTGAAATTAATACAAATAGCAATACCAGAAATAATAACTTCGAGCCTTTTCAAGAAAAATGTCATCTTCGTGTTTCAGGTGTTGTGCGAAGTGGAGACTGCAATTTTGAATCTAGGCTTGCAGGTTCCTACGGCTCATACGACGAAANCGTTACGATCCACCACGCACGAGCGTAATTACATTTTTCAAGAATGATTCGATGTCGCCGGGGCTAGGGGTTAATGCTGCCGTTATCATCATCGATCAAACAGTCCGGCTAGAATGAAAGCATAGGGTTTCGTCATTTGCCTGACGTTCGTCATTTCGATGAAACCGGATTTGGGACAACGGATTCGTTTAGCATGCAATTTTAAACAATCGTTGTAACGTGGTTTCGCACCCTTACGGTTGAAATTCTTTCGTTAATTTCTACGAACGGTACGGCCCGATCCGGTTTGCGCTTGTGCAACTTCCAAGAAATCGAATGTGCGCATCGTAACGTCGACTCTGTGTTAAGTAAAAATATTTAGACAAAACAATATCTCAACTTTCATTCGCAGGTGTACAAAGAGCTGAAGGAGCAGTACCGAGGGGGAATGCCGTGGCTTCCGGAGAGGGAGTTCGAATGGTATTACAGGGAGATTTGGTGTCTCGAGAAGGGAAAGAAAGCTGACCGCGCGCTTCCGCATCTTCACGATTCGCTCCAAAAGTTCGCCATCACGTTCCATTATCTCAGCAATTTCCGACTGAAATCCAACATTGACATAGACTTCACAATGACGAGGCGAAACAAGATCATTACCGAAATGTACAACGAGATTCTTAGGGTATGTCAAATATGTCTATCATAGTAAATCCCACTGAACCAAATTCAAAATTATTAAATTATTTTTCGACTGATAATTTCATATTTTTGGAACCGAGTTTTTGCATATTAAAACAATGAATTTCAATTTTCTCCATATAATTGTTTGAAATTAATACAAATAGCAATACCAGAAATAATAACTTCGAGTCTTTTAAAGAAAAATGTCATCTTCATGTTTCAGGTGTTGTGCGAAGTGGAGACTGCAATTTTGAATCTAGGCTTGCAGGTTCCTACGGCTCATACGACGAAGATCTTAGGGAGAATGTGGGCGAAGGAAGGTGACCTGACTCAGATGTTGATTCAAGATTGGGGCGTTATCAGGTTCTATCAGGCATTCTTGAACGATTGGACGAGAGCGTTCCGTAATGCGACTGCAATTGGGCCAGGAAGTTGCGATCCTAACAGTCAAAGTTCGTTACCCAAGCACGTAAACAAAGGATCGGGGCCAAAGGGTAAGAGATTACCGAAGAATAAAAAGCACAAAAGGCCAATGATGAAAAAACGACCGGACGCTACTGGTCGAAATAGTTCCTTGCCTCACAAACCAATAAATGGTGTTCCAAGGAGCAGGCTGTTGAGGAACAAGCGGAAGAAGATCGTGGGAATATGATGAAATTCGTCTTATAAGGTTTCTCTCCATGATTTTTACGAGATCGTCTTTTAATAGCAAGGGTTAACAGGCAATCGCGTAACCTCGTAGCAAAAAGCTCTATATCGTTGCGACTGACATGTCTTTATACCGTATTATAAGTATTTTACTTATTCGACAAGTATTAATTTAAAAGGCATTTAAGATAACGTATAGAAAATGTGTAAACCCGTTAGTTCCTTTTAGACACATCGAGATTCGTTAGTTTGCGCATGTGGGTATTACTTTTTTTTATAACTCTTTATTTATATTTTTTTAGTGTCTCATCAGTATATTCAAATTATTTGCCTGTCAATCTTTCGCGAAAGGCTTTTTTTTTAACATTCTTTGTATTATCATTCTTGTGTGTGTGTATTTCTTATTTATTTTTATCGTTGCGATCTTTCGTAGATGCTTAGTATTTTGCAATCTTGCCAGTTCGTTCCGATGGTATAGCGTTAAGAATTTCGCGATAGAATTAGGCGAGATCGGTGATCTTAGACGAAGGTTCGCCGTTTTCTTTTCGACAACTGCTGCATCCGATAGCTCTATAAAACTATTATTGAGAATCGAGTTGTATACTAGAGACCAGTATTAAGAACCGTAGTTCAGAACAGTATTATGCTAAAGTAACATACAATAACTAGGATAGTTAATAACATTGATATAAAGAGCAATGCGTATGACGCGTCTAGATTGGTTCACTTTAAGAGATAATTCAGCGAACGTGAATTCAATGCATTGTGTGTACGTGCGAAAAACGTAATGAAGTAATAATTAAGGGTGCATATTTATATTACATTGAGTGCAACAAATACATGAAATGTGCGACAAGATTGATTCGAATTTAAGATAGTGACACTTCACCTTATCCAGTTGTATTCTCAAATGTGTTTTCTCGTCAAGTTTATATAATTTTCCGCGGATGTTTGTGTATCTTAAAATTTAAAAGGTTTTCGAAAGTATAGATTTTATGTAACATTCAAAGTACGAGGTATAAAATATGGTGTACAAGACAAATGTCTGTATACTTGGATTTCATTTTTGAGTTTCACGTTTTTTACTCGAACGCGAGTTTGGATAAACAATGACAAACCGTATACATGTAGATGATTAATACGGAAGTTGCTAGTATGCGAGTTTTCGCATTGCACACAATGCTCTCGCACTTTCAGCAATTCAATTAATCGCGACTGGTTACGAGTGCACATGTCAAGATAAAACTCGGCGAGCGAGTGACATCGAAACAACAACGTGCGAACGATAGCACACAGTCGTCGGTTTAATCACACCGAACGAGACGATTTGTCGAACTTTATTTATTGTAGCTTTAACAGTAAGCGGACGAAAGCTTAATGTCGTTTAGCTGTGATATCTTGAGCGTACGCGGACGTACAGAGTTCCTACGTTTTATACATAGGCACATTATATATCTATTTGTAAGTATGTAACGTGCTTTCATGCGTTCGCGGTAATGCAAGCTTAGGTGTAAAATGTCATTATTTCCCCTATTTAATTTTTCTTTTTGTCAGTCCGTAGAATCTCGGCTTGTTAAGAACATGACAAAATTTTTTCTCGCTCCTTGACAGCGCTCAAACAATTTTCAGATACACGTTATTACAAGTAAAACGACCATGTATTTAAGAGTTGTCGAAAACGAAAGAATAAATTTCTATTATTTTTTAACTTTTTGAATACGTAAATATTTTATTAATTCTATTTAAGACAAAAGATCTAAGAAGATTTGGTCGATATGAAATTATTCTAACGTTAAGAAGGTACTTAATACCGTTTTGTTATCGAGGGCACATGATGGATTATTGAAATAACGGGGGACCAATTTCATAGTTCATGTATTTACGGATTAGTAGACTGCGAACTTTTTGTTAAAATTGCATGTACAATAATAGCACAAAATGCAGTGGGAATTAATTTGTATCTCATTATGTTTAGTTGTACTTACCAATTTATATAAACATTCGCAGTCCAATTATTAATATATGCATTAAGAGTGCGAGCGTGTGCTGCGTAAAAGTACTTCTTTGTTGAAACGAGAACATACTTTTATTGGCAAGACAATCAATCTTCAAATTGTATTAGATCGGTACTTCGATGTACACGTACTTTATCTCTAGGTATTTTTATACTTGATATTTACAAGCGACGTGATACTGAATGTTTTATACACAAAGACACACGTACACAAACGCGTACATACACACATGTTTATACATAAGAATTTTAGTTGCATTTTATCACGTATACGTAGTAGTATATTTATTCTTGCGTACATGTAGGCGAACATAACGTTACAATTTTATTTATTATATCACGTTATCATCGCATATTATTATTTATTGTCATTTCTGTACTTATGTAATCGTCTCGAATAAATTCGATGTTTTTGTATTGAACACCGACCAACGCTTCATTTTCCTATCTTGTTTTAAAGAACACATTTTAAACAATTTCAGGCTAAGTAGAAATTTTCTGTTTATATGTAAAATGTTAAATAAATGGCATCAGGATTTCATAAAATGGTTGCCAATTCATGCTTTGAATCAAGTGAGTAATGCTCATTAATACTCGGGCTACTCTGGCAGCAGTGTCTGAAAATGGTACGAAAAGATAATAAGACGAATTATTGAAATTGATTAAATAGGATTAAATAAACAATCGTAAAGTTGAAACGTTAGAACAATATATTGCCGCGACACCTAAGTCTTATACTACATATAACAGATGATTGAATTCGCATGCAAACAAGTATAAGACACTACTTTAAGCTGCTGCTTAAAGTTAATTCTTTCTTACTGTGTTTACCTTGAATATTATTTGTTAAGCTCTTAAATATATTTTATCTACTCGAAAACTGCCTTGAATAGCAGGTTCAGTATCAGGAGTACACGAGAAGCGGAAACGCTGTAATCGATATTCTTTCATATAAATATTTACTTGCCATTTAATGATATATATTCTTTAGTGTGTCGTTCCTTTGTTTTAGTTCATTATATCCCGAGTACCATTAAAAAATATTTAGATACTTATCTTATAGAAATGTAAACATCATTCTTTTATATTTGTGGAAAAAATATTAATTTTTAAATAAAATTTCCTATCAAAATGAAGTGGACTTTTGAACTAACATAATTTATACATGCTAGAAGTGCACGTATCNTAGGATTAAATAAACAATCGTAAAGTTGAAACGTTAGAACAATATATTGCCGCGACACCTAAGTCTTATACTACATATAACAGATGATTGAATTCGCATGCAAACAAGTATAAGACACTACTTTAAGCTGCTGCTTAAAGTTAATTCTTTCTTACTGTGTTTACCTTGAATATTATTTGTTAAGCTCTTAAATATATTTTATCTACTCGAAAACTGCCTTGAATAGCAGGTTCAGTATCAGGAGTACACGAGAAGCGGAAACGCTGTAATCGATATTCTTTCATATAAATATTTACTTGCCATTTAATGATATATATTCTTTAGTGTGTCGTTCCTTTGTTTTAGTTCATTATATCCCGAGTTCCATTAAAAAATATTTAGATACTTGTCTTATAGAAATGCAAACATCATTCTTTTATATTTGTGGAAAAAATATTAATTTTTAAATAAAATTTCCTATCAAAATGAAATGGACTTTTGAACTAACATAATTTATACATGCTAGAAGTGCATGTATGCATTCATTATTTAACCGACGATTATCGCGTAACTCTCGACTGGAGGTAAAAGTATTTCCGGAATAATTTGTTTCTTACAATACGCTAACGTCTAAAACAGATGAGGCAATTGTTTGTTTCTTCAGGGTATTGATGTACGTACGTGATCATACTCGGAATACAGTATGCGTTCCCAATCTGGGATGTGCAGACCTAATTTTAGTCCAGTGAATCTCACGACCATCTAATTATAGCGTAACCATATATGGTACACGTCTAACATGTATTACGTCGGTTTAGCGTAGCGTAGAGGCAAACTACGCGCGTTACGTAGACTTCATTCACTAGTTTTTGCTCCCCCGGTCTTCGTGCTCGATCTCCAACGGGGAAGTTTTGACCTCTTGACGTCAACTTGTTGTACCGTCTGCTTTCGTACTTACTTGCTTACGTATTATCCTCCCGCTGGTTTTTGGAAATGCGTGGTGCAAGTTCTTCTTTTAAAAATTCAGTGTATAGAGTGTATTCAACGTTTGAACGAAAATCTTTTGGACATTTTCAAATAAAAATTGTCATTCATGAGCAATTTGCTTGATGTCTCGTATGAGGATAAAACAGCACAAACTACGTTAACAGTTTTTGATTAGAGACTAAAGCTGGCTCTGCACTATGTAACAAAATAGCATCCTACGCTATAGTATAACAAATTCGATTCAAATTTTGTTATGCAACATATTTCTATAATTGAATATAACAATTTATTTAATTGACGAAATACAACAAAATGTATTAAAAATATCTACTTGCTAAGAACTTTAAGGTAATTGACCGTCCTTTTTTTATTTGTAATGCGACTGATGTATCGTTCTTATTTATGTTATATTTACTTTAAAAGTCGAAACATTTGATAAAACAAAGTTTAAATCTTGCATCGTCTAAATATCTGCTACAAGATGTCACTATATTTCGGAGCTAATAATTATCTTTCTCTTATGTTCTCGCTTCTACTTTGTTTTCTTCAATAGAATTAATAGCTACTGCTAGAATTACGTCCTTAACGTTTTACGCTATTAGGAATAATAAGATGCGAAATGTCTTATGAATTAGTTACAGTAACATATAATCTGTTATGTAATACAAAAAGATGTTACATTGCGATTGTGTTATATAACATTTTGCTTTTTGCGTTTACATTGTATTTGCAACAAATTATATTTGTTTGCTATATAACCTGTTTTGTTATATAGTGTAGGTCATAGACGCAGCTTAACATAGGAATTTCGCTCAGTAAATCAAGTGACTAACTCATGCAGGCATGCAGATTTTTGGTTACTACACATTCCTCTATTTTAATCAGAATGCAAACAGACTGATGATTGCGTATCATTGTCAGGTAGTTGACGAAGTCTCTGCCAGATTTCTCTGACGGAACTGTATCTATTTACTTCCTCAAAGCTTGCAGGTCGGTGTAAATAGAGAATGACAGGTATTGGCAGTTTCGAAGAAAGTTTGAACGTCTATAAACGCGGGAATCCGCGAAACCCACGATGCTTACTTAGCCTATAGGTATGTAATACACACGTTTATGTGAACACGTCATGCAGATAAATTTGGATGGGAATATGATTGTGTTGTNAAAGTTTGAACGTCTATAAACGCGGGAATCCGCGAAACCCACGATGCTTAGCCTATAGGTATGTAATACACACGTTTATGTGAACACGTCATGCAGATAAATTTGGATGGGAATATGATTGTGTTGCTCGCTTTGTAAAAAGAAGATAGACAAAGTTGAAAAGTTCATTATGTAACTTGTAGAATGCAGAGAATTTAGAATATAGAATGCAATATGCAGAACATCCGTGAAAAATGTGTCTTCTTCACATTGAACGGTTCTTGCTGTAAATAATACTCTAATCATTTCATTATGATAAAATATTCATAAATGGAGGAATTATTAATTGCCACAATGACACTGAGACAGTTTTTTAAAATTACAATTATTCTAAGTGGAAAAACAGATTACTCATAATAAAAAAGTAATAATGGATTCGATTTCTTTTTATTTTAAAAAATTCACCCCTGAAGAGATCAAACTTCAATATTAGTTTTGAAAATAATCAATTTTTATTCTTAAAGGAATGGCAAATATAGAACGATTTATGATGACAATGATGGTCAGTGCTCTTGATCCCTTCTCGNGATTACTCATAATAAAAAAGTAATAATGGATTCGATTTCTTTTTATTTTAGAAAATTCACCCCTGAAGAGATCAAACTTCAATATTAGTTTTGAAAATAATCAATTTTTATTCTTAAAGGAATGGCAAATATAGAACGATTTATGATGACAATGATGGTCAGTGCTCTTGATCCCTTCTCGGAAGAAGGTAGTATCACTGAGGTAATCGGTAATTCGTCATCAACGAAAGAACGTAATTCATGACGTAGAACGAACGGGATGACCATACACGATTATAATCTTAACTCTCGGTGATTGATATGACACATCTAATCTTACAACTTCCGCCGTACTGACTGCCGAATTGAAAATATCGGAGCATGGCTTGCAATTGACACCGTGAATTCGTTACCGAATTGACGTTAACGCAACAATTAATTCCAGAATGCGGACTGTCTCGTGGCGACCGTTACATGAATCAACCAGCACGTGGGACGTATTTTCGAAATGTTCGTTTCGGAGAAGAGGAGTCAGCCGCGCTTCCGCGGGATTCTACTGGAGCAACGAGGAACTTGGACAAAACATACGCTGCCACCCCACCGTCGAACTTGCGTGCGTATACTCGATTGTTTACACAAGGCTTGTGTAAATTCCTCACGCTCAGGAGTGGCCGTTGCACAGGCCTGACAGAAACCCATATATAAACTGGAAGCACGAGAGTTTGACAATCTCAGTTCACGATCACAAGCCGATCGTTAACATCGCCTAAAACGAAACCGTTCGCGCTCGATCGAACTTCAACCGCCGATCGAAGAACTTCGAATATAACGCGATCTCAGTGAAGTGACAAATTTTGTAAGAACAATTTTCGAGACTCGCTCAAAGATCTTCAAGATGTACGTGGCACGTGGTTACCTGTTGATCTCGACTCTTGTTGTCGCCGTGGTCGCCGCACCAAGCGGACAGTCAAAGTCGACTGTTCCGAGATGGCACCTGCCATGTGGCTCGGCCCTAGAAACGGAGGCTTCTGCGATCGTCAACTTCAACGACGAAATCAGGGACAGCATAGAAAGGCTCAGTCTGCTGCATCAATTAACCATGACCGATTACCTGAACCGAGACTACGAATTCCTCTACGAACGAGTACGAATTGGCGTTCACGATCATCAGTATATCCCGAATTGGGTTCCTGGCAAGAAGGATGTGAATCTGGTCAAAGGAATGATCAACGCCGAACCGCAGACGGTGAGTGTTTACTTTGTTCGATCATAATTTGTCGCGTGTTTCCCTCGCACATGGTATTGTGCAATTCTGTTATCAAGGGAAAAACCTTTTAGAAATCGAATCATTTGATCATTCCTACTTTTGCTTTAAATAAAACTGACGTCCCTTAAAAATGTAAGAAAAGTCCAATTGTATGAGAAACTGAAATGTATATACGAGTCAGTAAAAATTCTTTCATTCAGTGAGTCACACTACAGACCAGACATTCGTACCTTCGTGTATACGAGCGACAATTTCGCGATAGCCGACCGACCAGTAATCGCATCGAGTTTCATTAAAGACGTCGGGATTTTTTTGCACCGAGCGCGGTAATTAAGATTCAGACGCGTTAATCTGAACTACCGATGATTAACTCCCCCTTCGTATAAATATTCATCGAGCGTGGAAAGCGTTTTAACGCAGGATCAGCGGAGAAAGGAGGGTGCGTGATGACGGGTTTGCGGGGACAGGTGGGAGCGCGGCCGCGTTTTCATCGGCCGGCAAATTGACCGGACGTATCTCGATGTTGCAATTAATTAACACAACGTTAAATAACAAATTTTAATGAGACAGTAATTATTATAAAGTAGCAGGCGAGCAGAAGCGCGCGTGGCTTGTCCATCGATTTGCGCGCGCAATGCAAGTTCGCGAACGGTACACACCGCTCATGTTAGCCGGGTCATGCGACTGCGTAATCGCGCTTGTCCTCCGCGGCAATGCGTGCACGCTGATAACGTGCCCGTGATAACAGTCAGGGTACTTCCCGATGAGTATTCTCTCTCCTTCGGCTCGCTCTCGGCACCGGCCGCCTCTAATTGCACGCCGCTCTCCGTCCTTTCACGTGTCGCGTATCCACTCCTCCTCTTTCCTCATATCGCTAAAAAAAAGTATATCAGTCTCAAGAGGCAATAGAAACGTTGATCGTAGTGAATCGATGTAGGCACATATTTACTCCTACATACCTCTAGGGGAAGCCCCTGAATCTTTTCAGTAGTAACACCTGATTAAAGACGAGATAACGATCAACGTATAATTGTTAATAGATGTTTTTATTAATGAAAGAAAGTCGAAACATTATCAACTTCGGAAATAATACTTAAGAATTTTATTAAAAAATAAAAAGTAAGAATATTGAAAGGCTCATAGACAACTCAGAATCATATAGTAGAATTTCCTGCGACTTAAAAGAACGCGTACAATTTTATAAGCCTTACTCTATAAATATCGTTTTTCCTGATTTGTTGAATTTTTTCCTAAATGTTAAAACAGCCTCGTAACGCTCAACAAATAGCCTTCCCATAGCCACTGTAGTTAAAATTTATAATGTCTAGAAATATCTGACAGTGCTTTGAATCATCGACAAAAATACATGGCCAATTTCTTTTTTTTGCAGATCGCTAACTACCTTCCGAAGTTCCACATGGATCTTCAAAAATTCGCGGTCGCCTTCGAGGAACTGATGGAAGACGAAACGAATCCGACGATTTTCGAAGCTCTCAGAGCGACGCAAACCTACTTGTTGGAAATGCTGTGCGAGGTAGAGAACATTATTATGGATCTACCACCTATTCGGCTGCCGAAGAGAGTATCGAGAAGTATCATGAGTACCACAGAAAGGAATCCACTAGACGATACTAGGAGATTAATTCGAGATTGGGGCGTGCTACTTAAATATAGGGATTATCTTCATGCCTGGAAGCACGTTTTCAATTATTAAATAATGCCAGTAACACTTGATAGCAACAAATTGCGTTATAGTGCAGAAAACGAGTGACGTATTGATAAGAATGACTGACAGCGTTAAGGAAAACGTTGTGAATCACATAGGCGTACGATTTATAATATTTCTTGGTTGAGATCAAAGAACTGAGAGGTAAAAACGTGTTCTTAGTATGCACGATGATTAGACACTCAGAGTTGAATTCGTTTGTGATAATCATTCAAAATAATCTGACTACTGCGATAACGTATTGCTTGCGGAGATCGCATTATATAATTTATTTATTCACGAATCTATTTATTACAATCATCAATCGCTAGAATTAATATTTATTATATTATTTATTGATCATTCACGTTAGATAAGATAATTTATTCTAGAGTATTGATTATTTATTTATTTAAATTAAATTGTACCTTGAAAATCTATCTCCTTCGCAAGCAATGTACAGCCAGGATTGCCTTACAATAATCTAGAACGCATTTTGTGATAATATATTACTCAGGTAAATTATGATGCCTTTTTCACAAGTGACTATTATTAGATATCTTGATGAAAGACAATAATTTTGTAATAGAATCGTTTTTTATATTATTCAGTATTATTGTAAAAATGTATTTATTACGAAGTACCATATTTATATTTAATAATAATTTATTAATGAATTTTATATNTACCTGATTAAAGACGAGATAACGTTCAACGTATAATTGTTAATAGATGTTTTTATTATAGAAAGAAAGTTGAAACATTATCAACTTCGAAAATAATACTTAAGAATANTAAAATTTCCTAATAAAAAAAGCAAATATAAAAAAAATGCCCTTTTTTTTAAACCAATCCACCAAATCATATTTCGGAAGTCTTTACCATCAACTTGTGATTAGATGTTGGGTCTCTTGTCTTCTAGGTGGCTTCGCAGAAGATGATAAGTGTCCTTCAATCGCGAATGTATCAGTAGAGTAAGAAAGTGGATAAAAGCAGTACCTATGTGATTGATTAACGGTAACTAAGACAAAGTACAAAAAGTTGGCGCGTTGTTTGTTAATTTAAAATAAATTATGTCTATTGTTAGCTTTTATAGAAATATGAGATATTTAATGTTTCCATGATGATTTTTAATATAAATCTAGTACAATAGGAATCAAATATATCGATTAATGATTACAATGTCATATCACGAAGTATACTTTTTTAATTATCTATTTCATAGAAATTTGAAATAACGCAATCAGTTTTTTCTTTCGAATATGACTCAGACTTCAGTAGAGTATAAACACGTTTATGAGAATGTTCGAATTATACAAAACACTTCTCATTAAAGATGCACTTTTAAATAAGTGACTCAATCATGGATACTATCAGATACTAATCTTTAATAACTGTTAACTTGCATCGGTTAACCTTATATTTAATATACGTGGGAATGAAAACCTGTTAAACCTGCTTTTCCTCTAAACGTTTCATAGGTAATTATTCTTCCATTCATTGTTACGTTTACGTATATTCGCAGCTAAATATGCTTGATTACTTCCATCATAATAAATCTTAAGTTATATTGAAAGATCTTACTAATATTTCTTTATGTACATGTTTTCACTATAAGGTATTGACAGGTATTAATAACTATTAGTTTAGGTTAGATAATAGTATAGAATTTAATTATATGTGGCAGGCAACATTATTCTATACAGTTACTCTCAGTTGTGTTTATACATGTCCAAAAATGAAAATTTTTTAACATTTGACCAAAGAATTAAATTTTTTTTTAGATATTAAAACGCTTTCTTAGATTAAATTATATTAAATTAAATGATAGACATAATAAGTTATAAAGGTTTTTAATACGTACATATGTATACATATAAACGGAATTTAACAAAGAGACGAGAGAAGCTCGAGACGAAAAGTATTAGATCTGATAATCCTTTGCGGTAAAGATCTAACGCTCCACTAATGAACTGCTCGAACCTGAAATGCGGGCGTTGCTGAAGAGCAAACAGGTAAAGGCATGGATGTTGCAATTTCGCAGGATCACGAAGTTCATGCCCGATCATGCCAATCTCTGGCATTTGAATGCCAACTCTTTGTTCGCCTGCTCCCACCTCGAGGATTACACTTTACGGATGGTACAAGTACAAAAATATTAGTACAAGTACAAATATCATTACCAAATAAAAATTTGTAACTCCGACATGAGGCATTTAAAAAGATATCTTAATATTACTAAGAAACTAGGAACAGAGAGTTAAACGTTTAAGAGTTAACAGCGAATGATTAGAATAAATTCTTATATAAAATATTTTTAGAAATGAATTAAATTTCGCAGAGATATTGTCAGTTTTTTATTGTGGGAAAAAGATAGGTACGGTATGCATAAGGCCGCGTCTCACGTATGCGGTGGCACGTACGCTTTGTAATAATAAGATTGCTCACAAGGCGTAGAGTATTCTGTGCGAATTGGTTCTTACTGTGACTGACTATTCCTAATTTAAATTCATTGCCAGCCGACATCCATTATCTCATACAATGACGTACACGAAGGTAGCGTGAGAAAAGCTAGCTACAGCGGGAAAAAACTGGACGATGTGCCGGAACTTCGTTTCTCTGTGATTCATCGATTGATGAAAGTGCAATTCATATCCAGCAAGATGTATGAAGCGAGGATGAACAATGTGCGAAGGTCGATTCGTCGATTACCTCGGCAATTAAGAAATAATAACCGCTGTAAATCGATGGTGGCTTATGTAAATGTATACGTGTGCTAACGCTATTGACAGATTGTGACGCTTCATAATAACGTGAATCGACCATGACCATATTTTGATAGATATAAAGCTTTTGAAGAAACGCATTCACTATCAATTTCTTATTAGCAAACTGTGTCAGTCAAATGATGCTTTGTTAACAAGTTGTGTAGAAGTATGAGGATACCGTGGAGATTTTACTAACAGCTTTTAAGAGCATGTCTACTTGCTTTGAAGTTAATGGTAATATAAATATTTGCAATATAAAAATATAATGTCAAATTGATTACCGTGTTGCCAAACTTGGCAACTATCATATCATTTGTGACAATTGATTTGATTTTGGTAAAAGTAAAATTTCAGAATAATAATTAAAGTTACAATTGTTGTAACTTAATTAAATTGGTATATTCTATACACTATTTTAATGTCTATAATTCATTATAAACATGTTGGCTATCTTGTGCAGTTTTTGTTAAAGAGTAAACCAGTTTCCTTATTAGTTTTCAAAGAAAGATTATATGCTTTTAGAGAAATAGATAAATCAAAATTATAATATGTCGAAATAATTTTATGTTAATTTCAGTCTTATTCTTAAATATAGTTTCTTAGTTTTTAATCAGCCATACGTCACCTTGTCAAAATACATCACCTGCTTTCAAATTTCGCAATAACTACGTGGTCAATCAACCTATGATTTTGCATAAGGGTTGCTTGAACTCTAAATTAGTTTTGCTCCTCATTTCAAAATAACTTTGAATTTCACAGTTTACCTAAGAACTACCTCAAATATTCCATGTTAATTGAAAATCAATATTGCATTGTCCCATTAAATTATATTCATATATATTTTATCGTGGTGAATATAACATTAAAATAGTAACATATGCATAAGTTTAGAAGTAAATATACAATTCTATGAAATTATACGTAAACAATAAAAGTCGATATCATATTTGTAAGAACTTTTTTTTAAAGGGTCAAACCAATTTCTGAAAGATTTCTTACGGCAATGTAATATTTTCTAGGTCCTTACAATGTCTCTAAACACTTAATGAGTTTTTTCTTTGAGCAGTGGGACATGTTATTTAAGAAAGGAATTACGGCTCATTATCGGGCGGTCGTAATTCTAATGCACTGTTTTCATTCCAGAATCTGGCATTAAAAAGTCGAGTAATTGTGTTCGATCCGAACGTTAGCCACAATTAACAGGAATCCGGGATCGTTGAAAAACATTCTTTACGTGCGCGCGGAAAATCCTTGTTAGATTGGCTTGTTCAGATCTTTGGCCGATTGTACATTCCTTAAGTAGGTAGATAGGTAGGCAGGTACGAGGTTCAGTGTTCGTGTGAAACTTCTTCTTTTTTCGCAGTAGATGCTCGGTGTCGTTACGAACGTCCGAGGCACGGAAATATTTCAAGACGTCGATGTAACGTCGGTGAGATCTCTTCCTGATCGCAAAGACGAGAAAGCCGGTCTCGGGTCCCTAAGCGCTTTTATAGCCAACGAAAGTGGATGACAGTCAATCAAGAGTGACGTGATTCGTCATACACGCGGCAGTCGTTTTGTCCAGTTCTCGCATTACTTTAACGGACAAGTAAATGCGGACCGTTCCAGCTATTTTCTATTCCCATACAATTAATTTCTACTGATACAAATAAGAACACGATGTTATGCAAATATAAATCCCTTGAAAGTTTACTAAAAGCTTTTTCTACATACATATATACATTCTTTTACTTATTTACTGTATAACATACTTGTAAAGTGTAGTTGGAAAAATCTACGATCACCCTGTATATAAAGTTGATCATTCTGAAACGGATTATTCCTGGCAAGCGCGCGCTTCCATTTAATGTACATCTCATCAGCCAGACGATCGTAATTAAATTACGGAGGTAATCAATTACAAACGCTTGGAGTCTGTTTAAGTTTTCGTTTGCCGCCGCGATATGAGTAGGTGTAAATAAGTATCATAATTTATCGAGAAAGAAAGAGAAAGAGAGACGCAGGATTATTCCTGGTTTAATATAGTGACGGATAAGTACGTGTGAATGTTGAAATTTCAAGATGCGCGATAAATCATGTGTTTCCTACGTTGTATCCCTGATTAGTATACCGGCACCAACGTGCGGATGGTAATTATGATTAGCTTTAATTGAAGCGTTCCATTAAAAGACTTAAGAGGTAATTGCTTAAGTCGTGCAATAAGTTACTATGATTGCTTTTATGAATGTAAAGTAGACTGAGATGATGTATTCACCAATTTGTCATTGTTCACCCAAAGTCACGAATGTACGGATTTCAATTATTAATCATAGCAGGGCTTATAAAAAATACCTTTCTCAAGAAAATCGACTACAAATGTGTTAAAGCGATCGAGCTAATAAATTTTCGAATTTCAATTCCAACTTGCGTCTAGGCGGGATTATCAGTTTTAGTTCCATTGCTTAGAAACAAGATTGTATCAAATGTTTTTTAAAAGTACAGATGCGGAGTGCGGATGAGGTGAAGATGAAAGAAGTGGAGAAATCGGAAGCCTAAACATCGGATAATACTTATGTCACTGTCCTATTTCGCAACGTGTTACTTTCGTGCCGTAAGTAAGAAAAATGTGCGTCGTGGCCGCTGCCACGGCGACGGCTTTGGAATCCAGAAATCGTGAAAACGGAGTCGGTAGTCATGGTGAGTCGAGTTCCGACGCGGTAGATCGTCCGCTTCTCTAACCCATGGGGTCAGGAATCCCAATAAAACTCGAACGAGAGTTTCTCTTCATTATATTTATCAGCGATTAATTGCAACACGCGCCGCGGGACAAACGTTCGATGATCGAATTTATGTTCAATTATAGACATTTTCCAGTTTTATGGGCGTTGAAAAGTTCGTAAACATGGAACCTTGGATGCGGTGAAACAATAGTATAGTTGAAATACTAAAGTACGCAGTAGTTACAAGACGTATTAGTACATGTATAGGCATACTTTGAGTGTCATAATTTATATAAATGTATGTAAAGTAATTAGTTGGAATTTTAGCGTTTTGAATGTCTCGTATATAATACAGAGTGGAATTTCTTTTCAAAGGAGAAAGTGAAGGAGAAATGTTGTAGGAGCTATAAAAATAAAAAGTGAAATTGTAAAATAAAACGAAGATCGTTTGTAAATGATATATATATATATATATTTAAAAGTTTTTATTTTTATATTAAATTTCTAAAAATGTATATAGACTATTTTGCTGTACATTTAATAACTTTACTATCGTTGGTATTAATTAGATGCATGTAGTATATATGTATATTCGTTAAACATTATTGAAGTAATTCTTGCAGATGTTAATTTAGACTAGTAAATCATAAAAAATTAATTTTTTTGGACATTGAATATATTTTGTCGGCATACTAGACGCTTGCGAAGTGAATATTTAGATTTGTATTTTGACTGTTCTTAAATCTGTAATAATTTGTAGAGATCATAAACAGTGAATTGCACAGGTTCATAAAATGAGGTGAGATAATATATACACTCTCGTGAAAAGACAGATAATATAATTTGATTACACATTAATCAGTTGCTGATTAAATTCTACGAATATAGTTTCAATTAACACATAATTGATGAACATAGCATCTAAAAGGTTAAAATTCTACTCTATTCAGTCGCTGCCATTTCAGTTGTAAATCGTAAAAACCTGGTTTTGTCACGGATATTTGTCTCTTAATACTGCAATTTCTAAAGGTTTCGCGGTTAAACCAACCACAAACCGAACAGNCCATTCAGTCGCTGCCATTTCAGTTGTAAATCGTAAAAACCTGGTTTTGTCACGGATATTTGTCTCTTAACACTGCAATTTCTAAAGGTTTCGCGGTTAAACCAACCACAAACCGAACAGAATAGCCCGGCTTACTGTAATTTGCTTGCTGGGCGATCGAAAGTGTCGGTACGCAACAAAAGCCGTACTCAACACTGGAGATTTGGTTTTTCACCGTTTCGCAACGGAACTTTAGCACGGAATGGTAGCCAGGGTACCAAAGCATGAAACGATCGATTTCTGTTGTATCCTTTAAACTTAGACGAAGGAGCGCCGCGTAGAAAGGTTTTCTTCTAAATGCCGGCACCATCATGCGATCGGTACTTGATATTGTCCCGGATTGCACGACACCACTATCATCTTTCTGCTCTTTTTATTAGAATGATGTTACTTCTAAAATGTTACGATTAATCCGTTAAAATTTTAACGTAAAAAAATGGTAAATTACCTAAAAAAGATCTTCGATCTTCCCAAGTCGTTCTTGCCTTGACGTTCGATTCATGTAAGATTATTAAGCAAAATTTCCTAGTATAAATGATGGATCGTTAATTTATCTCATTAATCGTTTAGATAGCGACAAAACTGTCTACTACATGGTGCCATCAATTATTCATCACTCATTACCAATTATACTAAATGGCGAATGAATATCAGTTCTTAATCTCTTGATAAATCATTCATATAGGAATAGAAATTAATTACCATATTTTGTCACTTGGTGTCTAAATTGTATAATACTAAAGTAAACACATATATGTACATGTACGTGATAAGACATTTTGTGTAAATTTAAATATAAGCTTATATTATGTTAGGTTTATTTATTTATTTATTATAATAATATTAAATGTTACAAATATCATATTAAAATAAGGTTCTATTTTAATTGTTTTACTGTNGTTAAAATTTTAACGTAAAAAAATGGTAAATTACCTAAAAAAGATCTTCGATCTTCCCAAGTCGTTCTTGCCTTGACGTTCGATTCATGTAAGATTATTAAGCAAAATTTCCTAGTATAAATGATGGATCGTTAATTTATCTCATTAATCGTTTAGATAGCGACAAAACTGTCTACTACATGGTGCCATCAATTATTCATCACTCATTACCAATTATACTAAATGGCGAATGAATATCAGTTCTTAATCTCTTGATAAATCATTCATATAGGAATAGAAATTAATTACCATATTTTGTCACTTGGTGTCTAAATTGTATAATACTAAAGTAAACACATATATGTATATGTACGTGATAAGACATTTTGTGTAAATTTAAATATAAGCTTATATTATGTTAGGTTTATTTATTTATTTATTATAATAATATTAAATGTTACAAATATCATATTAAAATAAGGTTCTATTTTAATTGTTTTACTGTTAAACAGAGAGAACTTCTAATGTATTTATAGTTTATTGGTATTTGATGTTCTGCGGCAACGCATAAAACAACAGTAAGGTTAGCAGGACGGTATGCTGCACGTGACGACAATCGTGCAATTTAACCCGGCACGAGTTTGCTATACAAAGGTCGACTGAGAGGACTCGGTTTTCACCNTCAAACAGAGAGAACTTCTAATGTATTTATAGTTTATTGGTATTTGATGTTCTGCGGCAACGCATAAAACAACAGTAAGGTTAGCAGGACGGTATGCTTGACGGTATTGCACGTGACGACAATCGTGCAATTTAACCGGGCACGAGTTTGCTATACAAAGGTCGACTGAGAGGACTCGGTTTTCACCAGTGAAGATCAGAACCGCATACCATCGAACGCTGAACGGGAATGTATCATGCCGGCGTTTTAAGGTTCACCTTCGGGAAGGTGAAAGAAAAGAAGAGGGAGCGTCCTGGCATTTGGGCCGGCGATTGTCGAGAATGCAAGGACACAAGTAGGCTGCTGTGTATCAACCACTCGCATCCTCTTCGCCTTCGCTTCTATTATAATAAAACGGACTATTGTACAAACAAGCGACGCGGCTCGGCTCGGCGCGACGACGCGACGCGGCGTAGCCGTATTCCTTTATAAACCGTGAACTGCATCGGTTCGTTCGATCGCAAGAGAAACTAGGAAGCGAAACCGAGTGTTTGCACAACACGCAACGAGTCGACGTTACCGATGTTCCTCGTGATTTATCCACAATAATTTTGTCAATTATACCGTCGTAGATGGTGTCGGTGAATAAGCCTATCTCTATCCTATAGCAAATGGCCATGATAACACGATAAAGAATCTCACACTTTCACTGAATCACTTAACTATGAAGTTCAGATGATTGACACACTTCGTTAGAAAAAATGATGTTTAAAAAACTGTTTTCAAACAAGCAGGTAATTACACGCAGCTGCTTTCTTTTTATGACATCACATGAATAAAATGGAATATGGAAATTATAATAACAAAAGTTGTAACAGAGAACACGTACTTAAACGTAGTTATGTGCTTTGCGCAAAGCTTTGTTGATGGGAAAGAAATATTGCAGCTGCAAAACGAGTCAGTATATTATAACTCTTGAACATTTTTTTTTTACGCAACTACTAATCATGCGTTTAGCAAGTTGTGTAGCATAATCTGCCACGCCTTTAATTTCAAAATATCCTAAACGTTTTATGTCTGCTATTATAGTAACACTCAATAGGTTGAGAAAAAGTCTTTTGACAAAATAAGGCATGACTTAAATGCAGTTTTTCAACTATTTACAGTTCTTTTATTAAGTGGCCATTTCATTTTATGATCTCTCATTTTTTTTATAGAGCCATTATTCCATTTATGTGAATTCTGGGATTTCTTGGCAGAAAACTATTATCGTATTTTGAAAAACTAATCTCAATTAGTAGTTGTAGATAATATGTTTTACTTACTTTAAAATCAGCAAATCTTTGCGTTTCTGGTTATCAGATAATAATATTGAATGACCCAACAGTTGCGTCAATGATCTCGAATATGCAAGTTTTGCAAAGACCAAGATAGATAATGAAATGATAAGAATTGCTGTTAATCAAATAAAATATCGTGACTTATAAAGAGACAAAATTTCACTTTTTATCATGTACTCCCCTCAAAAACTGACGTCTTTCATTATATCAAAAAAGAAGTGCTTGCATAATGTTTACAAGAACACTAGAATTAATATATCATGTAATAGGACCACAAGAATCTTATATAAAAAAATCAGAGTGGTCATCATTTGCAAGGGAGAACATTGCAATGAACTAATTGCCAACGTATACAGTTTATATGGAATAGAACACGGAAACAGGCGGTCAGAATCAGAAGAAGAGAAACGTAAGAAGCAGGTTCAAGTCGTACATTCGTGTTAAAAACTTTCTTTCTACTCTCAGTGAGGAATTCAGGTGGCATCAATTCAAGCGTTTGTTTATTAACCCTACCGGGTACAATTACGCATATATATCGTATTCGATTATTAATTAGTGAGGTAATCCGAGAGATACCAAAAGAGAAAGTAGGAAATCATAATTTATTGAAAATCATTATTTAATTCATCAAATTCCAATCCTGTAATTACAAGTGTTACAACCGTTATTACAAAGTTTCCAAGTAAAAGTTCATTTAAAATCAATCACGCGACAATTAATGAATCAAATGATAAAAAGATTATTGGTATATGCAAATGGAGAACTCGAAAGATATCCCAAAGGGCTGTCACGTGGATGTAGACCGTAGACAATTTACGACTTTCGATAACTCGCGCGCGTAGCACATGTACACACAAACATAGATAGATACGTACGTAGCTGCATCGTCTCGTAGCAAAATTTATCCTGCCGCGCGGATGCAACCGAGAAATACGAATGATCGGTGTTTCAAATGCAATTAGGTCGTTGCTATGCACGACAACGTGCACGGCTGGTTCAGGGGAGCCCATTCTTGGAAAGTTCGCATGAGAAGAATGCTACGTATATTTTAAGAGTTGCATATGAACCGCACAAAGAAGAGATACCTACCTGGCTACAAACGCTGCCAGTGTCTTCGTAAAGCGACACTGGCACTGTACGGCTATTAATGCACTCCAGTCGCACTTACACGTATACACTTAGAGAGGCAAGAGATAAAACACAGAGAGATGGAAGGTGTACATTGACCTATTCAGCGACGGATCCGTGGTCATGATTTACAACGCGCTCGATGCAGCCTCCTGAATCTTCGCAAAGGATGCAACCTGCTTGGTATCACGTGAATATAATCCCAAGCCGGTAAATTCTAGTGTGTATACCTGGGCTCGAGGCAGATTAATCAATGGAATGTGCTTTACAGATACTACACAATGTCAGTAGGTGATATATTTTTAGTATTTTCACTAACAGGGTCAGGAATCGTCCTTCCGAGTACTTCTAAAGATCTAGGTTCTTTCTATTTACTGACAATGAGGTATGTAGCTTCAAACATTACAATAACTTCGTGTATGTTATTAAAGTTTATTTAGATTGTAAAAATTTTGCATGGAATATTTATATATATTTCATAATACAAATACAATATTTTATAACAATGCAAGTAATTTTATAATAATGAAACATGAATGAAATTATTATCATGTTATATCATTATTATTTTATCATACCTATAATAATAATATTTATCATGCATATATACATTTCACTATTTAATAAATTTGAAATAAATTGTCTGTAGTCAAAGTCACTTAACAGTACACTTCTGTGTTTATACATTTTCATTTTATCTACATATCATACATACGTATCGTTCGTGTCAGAGGTGAAAGACTTTCACGACGCATTCCACTGACGAGGCGGTTAACGTGACAGGTTCGAAAGAGATTTAAAAATGGGTATAGTTATACAATCGACACTCGCATTAAGAAATGTTACGAGATGGATATTGATATCGAGAGTCAATCGACCTCAAATATTACGTCTGTCAACGTAAATTATCCGCTTTTAATTCCACGGAAGTATTCCACGATGAATCTTTCATGATGAACACTTTTTCTTACTTTTACGCATGATATTAAACGCATCTCCTTGCTCGCTACGACGCATCGCTTCGCTTTTTTGTAGCGTATTACGTGCGCGCTGAAGCATCTTTTTATGGTTATTATAGAAGGTATCATAACATGGAAGCACACTCGCATAGACTCGTGTTCCCTGTCCCTACAAACGAGCCACGCCATTGCGTAACCGTCGTAACTATTCGTTAGATTTTTGTTACATAATGTACCTATGTAAAATAATGGCTCGAAAGTGGATGTTCATGTAGTTATTATATCCAGAACTAGAGTATAAAAGAGACATACGAGAAGAAGCGTGTTCCTTGATTTTTGTAGCAGTATTTGTCACGTCGATGTGTGTTAAGGTAACAATAGGGTTTAATTGTAATCACTGATATTGACAAGTTGGATTCGATGAAAGACATGTGTCAGAAAATATCGACGTCGGAAGTGTACAACTTTAATTCTTATGTAAAGTCAGGAAATAATAATTATTATATAAGTAGAAAGATTCATAGATGCGGACTTCCTCTTTAATAAGTAATTAAATATTCTGTGTAATTTCTGCTTTTTCCTCTATAACAAATCAAATTAGAAATTTTATTATTTTAGATGTGTGTGTAAATTTTTAAATATCCATGTATGGAACTTGTGAATTCGTAGTATTCTTTTTAAATGCATTGATTAAATTATTCTGTGTTGAATAGTGGGTCATACTATACGTATAAAAGACATATAATGAGACGCATGATGCAATAAGCAATGTTTATAAACTTGATGTTCCTCTCGTCTTATATAAACACATTATGTATGCACGTATTATGGGAGGAAAGAAGATTAAGAACGTGATCTTTAACGAGGCTAACAATTAACTAAAATATCTTTAGATCGCCTATTCTGTTTTGTCAAGTTAACGATGCTGCGAAGGTGTTAGAAAATATTAGGAACGACCAATGGCGAAACTGAATTTTATGTTACTATTTTTAGTCTGTATTTCAAATGTTACTACTGCTATTTTTTATTTCAACATTTTATAATCTGTCATAAATATCATAACACAATTTATTAAATATGTTTGCAATACGAAATATTTCTGTTTACTTATATAAACATTTTTCCTTATCGACTAATAATTATAAATCTTACAATTAAAGAAACTTTAACAAGTAACTTGAAAACTTTATTATTAACTATTGGGATAATTATTTTACATATGTATATGTACGCTACTACTTCTGCCTACAACTTGTTCATATATACATTTCAAATGAATATTCACAAGGAATTAGCAACTTCGTTTGAATGAATAATAATGATTTATATAAACATTAACGTGAGAAAGCAGTTTATGAAGAGAATCTCACGATTGTACAGAGTTTATGCAAACTCACGTTGAAGTTAAGATACAACTGTCATTGGAAGAACTCCTTGGTTTATACCAAGCTCGCTTTTACTCCGGTTTTCATGACTATAAATACGAAGTCTGTTGCAAAAGATCTGGAACAAAGATACTGAATGCCAATTGCACTGTCTACAGGGGAATCTTCTTCTTCAACTTCATTTAGATAATAGATGTTAATAAAAGTAAATTCACAGATGGTAAAATGATGGCAGTTTTCATTTTACAATTATAAATCGACATTTCTTTTAGTTCTTCTTTATCCGTTCATAGAAAAACTTAATATATTGTATACTATACATTTTTAATCGCAAGTGAAGAACCAAATGTTATTCTATGTGATATTATCTTCTTGTAATCTCAAATTTATGCTGAGATATATTTTCTTTATTCTATGACTTGTGTCACAGAAACGATGTCTACGAAGTGGCATATTTACTGCGTTAGACCGGTTGCTGAACTTATCAAAATTCATTGATTCGCGTTTCTTCCATTTGTAGAACGAAATCTGCGTCACGAAAAGGATTAATAGATAAGGTAATGATCGATCACGGTAGGTCGGACACGCGGTCTGCTTGTCTTTGAAAATATACGGCGGTGCGTATATCGATCACAGATCAATCCGCGGGAGACAGCAATGCGCGGGTATCGCCGTTGCAACTGCAACGCCGTAGTCCCATAAGATTTGCCATTTTTACCGATACCGGGCAAGGTGTTGAGAGCTACGGATCGTTATCGCGGCTAGTGCGTTTCCAGGCTGTCAGCATGCACCACGGATTCGCCATTTGTGGCTAGCTCTCAGAGGAGAGACGTATCGATTTCGAAACAACGAAACGATTATCTTTCGGAGGTTTGTTTCATATGCCAACAAGCGAGCCGTTTTTCATGCTCAATAGCTAGATAAGATTAATTGGCGGACGTTTGAAATAGAAACACTCGGTGAAACAAGGACGTCCACCTAAAACCCGAACGTCGGCACCGGCTAATTAATATCCTGATTGTTGATTGATAATCGTTCCAACGACGCTTGTAGATCTTTATCGACTGCAAGCATCTATGTACAAATTAGTATGCGTATATCCTGTAATAAATAAACTACTAAGATTAGAGATACACATTTTAGAAGCAGTTTTTTAATTTTTTAATTGGACACGAGACTAGATCTTTGTGTGATACAGAATTATTTTACGGAACTAAATTAGTTTCTATAGATGAAACGTAGAGTTTCGAAACATCAATTTATTTATCAGGAAGAGGATCATTAACCAAGTTCGTGTTTAAATACGTGTAAGTGGTGAGGAATAACCGTTTAATAGTTCATTGGTAATCGGTCAACGCTAGCTGCTTGTTATCCACCCACACTTCAGGCGCCTATTTAGCTATTGCTACGTGGTACTTATTGTTGCCACTACAAAAGGGATAATTGCGCTCGATCGTGACTCTCAATAAGTACTGCCTTAATAATGAGAGATTCCTAACTTGCATTGCAACAACTGCGGATTACGGAAGATTTAAAGGTTGCATCAACAACGCTTCGGTTTTTTAACAAGCGAACGAAAATGTTTCCCTTTTTTGTTTTTAATGATTTATGCGCTATGTTGCGCAACTTCCTTTGGTACGCGACTGTATAAAGCCTTTAATGTTGATATTGGGAAATCATATTTATCAGATCAGAGATATTATAAATTGGATCAATATTCATGAAACAGTGTCATAAATGATTGATAAAAGGGAGATTACATTTTTAATCGTTTATAAGCCACGGCAGTGTCCGTTGATTTTAATCAAACAATGCATGCATTTAAAATCCTTTGATCTACGACAAACTTATTTTAGATAAAAAACTTAAAAAGTGTGCTCTCTACTTTTTCCCTCGTTAGTTCGATCTATAGCAGTTCTATCTAACTTTTTGTTATACACCAAAGAATAAATTGTCTTTAACACCTAAACAAGACAAACAGTAATCCGTTAGGATCGCGATTAAGAAGGTGTTTTCAATTTATTTAATATATTTATATATTTCATTGTAGTCATTTACATTCCCATTCAAGTTAACGGTATCTACA
>SMSR01009216.1:3407-19144 GCA_019453355.1 Ceratina japonica | reverse complement strand
TTTAGAAGTTTCAGAACTCCATTTTACAGAAAATTTACAGTAGCACCTAATATGGGACGACGTTTTACAAAAATAAAAGACGAGAAGTCCGATTGAATATTAATACAGAGTAAGATATAAATGATGTCTGTCGTTCGAACACTTCTATTTCTATTTACATTATTCGGTTGACTTAAAATTTCATTTACGTTATCCTAGTACGTATCGTTAATAGTAATTCTAGTACTACCTTTTTAAAACTTACGTCTGAAATATTTATACCTTCTGCTTCAGTTTTTATATAAACGCCTTCGAATACTCGTAATTTATTTTACAATTAAGCAGTCTAAGTATTGTTGTAACCAGAGTCAGATTCCTTATAAGTTGTATTATAAGAAATTTGAACACTTGTGAGCTATTATACGTCGGTACTAATTAAGCATTAACTTTTTCCCTATACTCCTGTAATCGACATAAAATTTGTTATGAAATGCATTATAGAAAATTTTAACACTCGTGAACATAAATTTTGATCAAGGATTAAAACTCATTCTCTATAACCCTGTAACCGTAGTCAGTTTTACTGCTAGATGCATTATAAAAGATTTGCAACCGAGTAAGTGCATCAGATGATGTTTCATAATTTTTGATCATGTCATCGGCTGGTCAATTTGTTAAGAACGGTGTATTACACNAATTATGGGTTAACCATAAGTATTAGTATAGTACATATGAAATTTTAAGTGAATCGAACAATGTACATATCGAACAATATATAGTGTGAAAATGTTAGAAAATTAGGTCTATTAAACAATTTTTACTTCCAAGACGCTAACGATCTTAAGCATGATAAGGCTAGGATTGTATAACACTACATGACTACATATACGATATACATACACTACCCATATAACGCAGTTTATACATATATAAATCCTGTTGAACATTTACGGGCGGGGAAAACAGATTAATAAATTATGACTACTTTAAAAGAGTAACTGAACAAACAATTTTAGAAGTTTAGAAGTTTCAGAACTCCATTTTACAGAAAATTTACAGTAGCACCTAGTATGGGACGACGTTTTACAAAAATAAAAGACGAGAAGAAGTCCGATTGAATATTAATACAGAGTAAGATATAAATGATGTCTGTCGTTCGAACACTTCTATTTCTATTTACATACATTATTCGGTTGACTTAAAATATCATTTACGTTATCCTAGTACGTATCGTTAATAGTAATTCTAGTACTACCTTTTTAAAACTTACGTCTGAAATATTTATACTATGAAAGAGTCAGATTCCTTGTAAGTTGTATTATAAGAAATTTGAACACTTGTGAGCTATTATACGTCGGTACTAATTAAGCATTAACTTTTTCCCTATACTCCTGTAATCGACATAAAATTTGTTATGAAATGCATTATAGAAAATTTTGACACTCGTGAACATAAATTTTGATCAAGGCTTAAAACTCATTCTCTATAACCCTGTAACCGGAGTCAGTTTTACTGCTAGATGCATTATAAAAGATTTGCAACCGAGTAAGTGCATCAGATGATGTTTCATAATTTTTGATCATGTCATCGGCTGGTCAATTTGTTAAGAACGGTGTATTACACAGCGATATCGCGGGTCGAAAAAGTGACTGCATCGTTGCCCGGGTTGTCCTGCCCCCGTCGACGTCGTCAATCGAACGAACGATCGATTAATCGATCGATCGATCACCCCGTATTCGTCTCCGTTGTGATATCGGCTTGTCGTTCTCAAGCTCGTAAACTCATATAATAGAACGTATAACGTCAAGATCGACCAGGGAAGATAGCTGCGTGTAAAGCAATGTTCGCTGTCAGTTTAGGAAGAGGAAACCGTATTCCGGGATTGTTTCAAAGCGGATTGTCCCGGGTAAATAGACCGGGATCAGAGCCCGTGGCTCATCCGCGCGCGATTTTATAGCCGCAACGTAACCACCGGCATCTCCTTCGGATCCTTTTCTAAATAAAAGTTGGAAGGGAATCAAGACGGATCGCGTGAGCGTTACGCGGGGCGAAATAACGAATGGGGGAAATATGAAACGCGGTCAGGGCGAGTTCGCACGTCTCCACGGCGCACGCTGCGGTATCCGTGTGACGTTCCTTCCCGTGAACGAAACTCGGTGAAAATCGCGATGATATGTATGTATCCGCCGATACAGCATATGCGAGTGCACGTGGATGCACATATAAAAATCTTTCTGATCGATGATAGAGCCGAGCTTCCGACCAATTTTGCGAAGAACTTTGCAATCTGGCCTCACGTCGGATGCATTTGCAATTTGATTTATTCTTGGTTTCGCCGAAACGGTGGGTACGTAGGTAGGTCGGTCGGTCGGATCGGTAAAAGGATTTCTCTTCCTCTCTTATTTCTATCCCTCTCTTTCTCTTTCGTTCTCTCTCTCTCTTTCTTTACGTTCTCCCCCGACCTGTTTTCGTCGCCTCGACGTTCCTCCCGACCGACTCTCCCGCCCTGCTTGTTCAGATTCAACGATGTCGTAACGATAAATTACGGGAATCCGTGTCTCTCATTTTAACGACCCTTTCCGCGCGATAATTTCATCCCGCGGCGTTTCGCTCGTGTACCTGCGCTTCCGCGCCGCGATTTGAATCGCGAATAACGATACTCTGTTGCTCGTGAAAGTTTATTAACGGATATCTCAGAATATCTGGGTTCATCCGGAAGATAGGAGCCTCGTATCTGTACATACACTTACCGTCCTGACACGAGATCGCGTTAAGGGTACGATTTCAGGGCTTATAGCACGACCTTTCCCGGTAATTCGATCGATCTGATGCACCATCAATTTTTTAATATCATCGCGATTCTCTCCAGGACGATGCATAGCGGACGAGCGACATCAGTGCACGAAGGTTTGTGTTTCACGTTTAGAATTAAATGCGACAACTGTTATTTCGAAACTCCAGGACTTTATTAGACGATATAACTTGACACGCACATTATACATTTGTCCAATTCTACAATTTTGGTTGTGACTCAGGGCTGACCATGTTTTACCTCGTAGAGAGTCTCACTGAAGATTTTTGAGCTGGTAAAGAAAATCATTTTTTCACAAATTTTGGCTCAGATTAATAAAAAAAAGATTTTTTTAGGTCAAATATAATAATAAAAATAATTAGGTCAAATATAATAATAAAATAAATTGGAAACTTTTCATTTGAATAAAATTTTGGCCAGTGCTTTAAAATCGGGCTACTAATTAATAAGCGCTGTTCTTATCAGCTCACGTAAATGGTCCTCGATTAATACATGACGGTAATCACTTTTAAAAAAATTTCATAGTTGTAAATAATAAATCAAAGGATTAATATTTACAATACACGCGATACGATTTTGTAGCACATAAAGTGCATTATATAATATCATAGCCTCAACAATAAAGTTTGCGTATTCAATTCATTTTTGTTAATTTTTATCATTTTTTCTTTGGTTTGTAAAATAAAGTGAATATTAATTGTTTGGAATTAGGTGAGCCACGAAAAAGTTGGCGAAGAGCCAAAATGTTTGTTTGGCCGAACGTTTGTTTGGCCATGTTGGTTATAACTAGTTGATCTGAGTAATCGAGGTTCAAAACAGGGTAGGAACAGGGATAAGGGTTGAGTAGATAGGGACAGAGATTAAGAGGAATAAGAATATATTTCGTCAAACAGATTTAGGATGAGTTAACAATGTCAATAGTGATAAGTTAATTCGTCATCCAACACTTGATCGACTGGCCAGAGTTAATATTCACCTCTCAAAGTGTAACGTATAACTAGAATTTCTTACTCATGACAGTTACTCGATCTGCGATGTTGAGAAGATAAAAAGGAGCGGTGTGGCTGGATTGAAACGAGAACACCAGTCGTGTTCTGTATTCCAGATTTAGCCTCGTTCGGATCAGAGATTAACCGGTCTGACAGTGCGGCGATCCCTTCGAGAGTACGATATAACCTATTCCAGTAGAAAAGAATTAAGGGTGAAACCCGTGTACGGGTCGCAGTCACTGCGACGGATTTCTGAATCCGGTCACGATAGAAATTAATTCTCGCGGGGCGAAGCCGCCGGTAAGAAATCATTTCGTGATCGTCTCCCTGCCTCTGTCGCTCTCGAGCAAGTAATATTCAAATTGCAATTGTATATAATACAGGTACATTACGATAAATATGTGATTAAATTTAATGATTGACAGAGGATTATCATGTATACGTAAGTGTGATCTTACGATGCGGAGAAAATCTTCATGCACCAGATTTAAAACAAGAACGAATATGCATTTATAGTTATGTCATACACATCAGAATTTGAATCTTCATAAAGAATTTATGGTTATTGAAATTAATGTCTGTCATATTTGCCAATTAAATTAAAAATTCTGGAAAATCAAGGAAAGTTTGTTTCTTTAGAAATAACAATTTTTTTATTAAAAATTGTGTACTAAAATACATAAATGCATGTAAGAATGGAGAATTATTTATTGATATCTGTAAAATAAAATAAAATAAAGAAACAAATTAACACTTTCTCTAATTATCAAATATAACTAATAGTTTTATTTCACCCGCGATTATGCGACGTGGGAAATGAACATGACAGACCGATGTATTCTAAGACTGACGTTCAAACAGAGAATTACAATCGGCTGATTACACATACGTCCTACATCCATCTAGCAATAATCAGGCACTTCGTACCATAAATGCGAGTCAAACGTTTCCTCGTTCAATTTTATGCACAGTTTGGCCGGAAATTAAGGCGACGTGAGCGCACATTCGCCCTGGGCGCCCGGTTATATCCGATTCGAAATCGTTGTACGGGTTTCCCGTTGTAATATCGCGGAGGCGTTACAGTTAGCTGTTAGCCCGAGCGCGGCGTACAAATTTGTTATTTTTCGTCGACTCGGCGCGTTCTCGACGTGATAACGAAGTCGGCGCGTTAACCTTTTCCGGTATGCACGAGCGTCGAATGGGAAACGATGTGGGAAACGATTTTCGATTCCGTCGTCGTCCTCGTCGTCGCAGCAACGATAAGAGATTAGAATAAGGAACGAACGCGATTTCAATGCAGTCGACATCCCGAGCAATTTTTTACGGGACACCGACGAACGGTCTGACTCGCATGAATACATATATCTCGTGCCCTCGCCGCCACCGTTTTTCGCCTCTCGCTATCACGTGTCGAGCTTGTAACGAGATAAGAACGGAAATGTGATTCCGCCTTTTTTCGCGTAACACTTCATTTCACGCGATGAATCAGTGTCATCGTTTCGATTCAACGGGGCGGCTAATTCGGCGGGAAATCAGTGATCGAGCGAAACGGTCGAAAGCGGAACGGACGAAGAGTGTGAATCGTCCTCCGCGTCGGTTCCGGCCGAGTGGGTAATTCATTCCAAAAATTGATTGTCCACCGAATTAGCCGGCGATGAGTAGTCGCACGTGCGGCAAATGATTGATGCGGCTCACGTATGAACCCTGCGAAACGAACCGCGTAGATGAACCTCTCCTTAACGAGGCATGCGCGTTTTTGCGAGAAACCCGACGCGCCGCGACGACGCCCCTGTTTCTTGTATTTTTCCCGCGCCCTCCGCCTGACCCGCTCTCACTCGTCCTTTTTCACCTGAAAAAGAGACCGCGGGAAAGGTTGATGGTTAAAGCAGCCAAGCGAAATGGGTTGATTTCGCAAGACAATACCGTCAGTCATTAAATCGTCGACGAGAGAGCGAGTCTGCTGTAAACAGGCCGCTTAAAGGGAGAAACGATCTTTTGGGCGCGTTTTCTATTATGCGGTAACGAGAAGGACGTCGCGAGAAGTAGAACGAGCAATCGCGACGTTGCGACGATTTCGGATTTAATAATAACCGGTGTGCGTGCGGGGCGCGCGGTTCTCGGATGTCACCACGTGCGTACACGCACGTTAATCGGGGAATTGTCGCATCGCGTCGGTCGGACGGTGGCACACGCGTGCGTACACCGTGCACGGCGTGAGTCCGCAAGTCCGCACAGTTTCGCTCCGCGTATCGGCGCGTACACTAATTTGCCGGCCAGGGGTTGCCGCAGCTGCGCGAGCGTAATCGCGCGTATGAAATCGCGCGAACAATCCTCTCACCGGTTGACCGTCCCACGGCGAAATTCGATGGCCGCCCCATCGAATTTCCATTTAGGGAACGCCGAGTCTCACCCCGAGCTGTCGCGCTCGGATCGCCAGGGAAAAAGTGGTACCGGTTCTAAGAATAATATTGTTAGTTGAACGGCAACACTCCCACGCGCTTAATGTATGTACGTGCACGCTGTGGGAGGTTAATGGCATCGTTCGATCGATAATCGCATCGCGGGAGTAATGTATACAGCGTTCGAGATTGAATTATGTATATCGGTTCTGATAATGCTACACGTATATATTACGCTGCATGCATATATAGTGTATTCAGTTTCTCCCGTTTAAATGGATATAGGATTTTAGTGTAACAACACTAAGAACTCGTTTGTGCTACCGTCTCTGTTTTCTATCTTCTTTACTTTTCCTTAACTTTCTATTTTATCACTTTATTTTTCTAACATTCTCCGCTTGAAACATTTCGTGGCCGTGTCCAGTTTTTGAATATTTCCGGCTGTCAGACCCTCCCCTCTAGTCACCCCTCTTTTCATTGGTGTATTTCGTTTATTTATTCTGTATTAAGAATAGTACAACTAGTGCGGTAACGTAAAAATTATAGTTTTATTCCAAGTGAGATATTGTGAATGAATTTGAAAATAAAATAGATTGAGTTGAGGAAAAGCGGAATAAAATATAGATCATAGATTTAAATGATTGGGAAGTGGATTTATAAGGGCAGGAATATCAGGGTTAGAGATTCAGGATGATTGTGGTGAGAACAGTGTTAAAAAATGATGTAATTAGGATTGATTTCGAAGTATGAGTTCTGATAATATTATTCATGTTTGAGGCTCTAGTAATATTGTTGCAATTAATATATACCTTCGTGGAGTGCTGAGGAAAAAGGGGCTAAAAGTTGGCTCTTGCCTAGCCGAGTGAGAAGCTCACATCGTTCACTCTAACAAGCTGGAAGTCTTACACAGAGCATAGTTGTAATAAACGCGATTCAATTAATAAATCTTTAATTTTGCTAAAAACTTGTTATTATAGTACATGGGACAAAGTTTGCAGTTATAAGACAAAAAGTGAAATCATAGGATGATGTATAGAAAACAAAAGATACTAAATCTATACTAAATATCGTTGGTATACAACGGTATCACCAAATTCCTTCCGCGTGTTAAACGATGATTGAACGGAGAACTTTGTGTATAAATCCACTTTAAACCGTTCCTTCTCATTAGAGATAAAGGGAACATGAAATATTTCTATCAATTAGATAAGAAACCTTTTAGCTTTCTGAATAATGAGAGGATTTTAAGAAATTAGAAGATCAGAGAATAAAATGTAATTTGGCTTCTTACTGAAATTATCAAGTGATACACATTACATTCCTTAAGTGATGCAAACATTTAATCATGCAAAATTTTGACAATTATTGATATTATAATAGAATCTTTTGATAAATGAAAATACGTATATATAATAAATATATAATATTATCATATATATATATAACATATAATTTACATTGTCGTACATGATTGTGAAACCGTACTTCTCTCGTGTATGTCGTCGGAGGGACGGTTAGGGAGCAGGGTCGTGTCTCCAGAATAGGTGGGGGAGTCGAGGGAGAAGAAAGTACAAATTAATTAATAAAAAGAAAAATCTGTCACAAATTTATTTGGCTTTTATCGTTAGCACAGCTCAACGTGTACTACCGTTGCAACAATTCTACTTTCCGACACTTCCCGATTGCGTAACCGCCTGGACGGAATTCTTTAATTGAAGTAACAAATCAGGGCGATGACGGTTTTACGCGTTATTATAACTGAGGGGCCTTAATGCTAACGATCCTACTCACAGTGTTTTCGTAGATTCGCATTTAACATACGTTCACACATCTAGACTGTCGCTTCTCACACCTGAGGTACCTCTCACTTCTCGCACGTGCGCTCGGTAGGAAAGATGGGATCGGAAGAAGGAACGGGTTCGATACGCGAATCGATAATCTAGGATCACGCCTGCGCAAAGGGGCACAGGGATTTTCGGGAATGTTCGGATGGATCTAAGGGACTAGTTTACTTGGGCGTATGAAAGCGGTACGAGAGCGCAGTTCGTACGGTTTCAATTGATATGACTATACATACGTACGTGTACGTACTTATTGTTGGAAGTAAGAGGCGAGTGGATGCGGCCATAAGGTGTCAGACGCAAATATACTACCCAGTAGGTATACAATAAAATAATGCGTATCAATCCTGGTGCGAACAGACAAGATATCAACAGCTGTAAAAATTGCAGTAATTCATTGCCAGACTAAGTTGTCCTTCCCAGACGCTACTAATCCAGACTCGACGTTTCTGAATGCGAACCGGAGACAGAGCAATATTAATCGATTCGTTCCTGTATCTATAATCTCGAAAGCGAGTAAAAAAGAAAACTAAGAAATGGCAGGATTTCATCGGTGTTTCTGCGACGTATTATCTCGTTTGCCTCGCATGATTGAGCGAGCAAATATTTGCCCGTTGTTCGTTGGTAATTCTATCAGGCAGGGCACGAAGCCAAGTACTCGAAATCTTCTACGGCATCGAGATCCAGCGAGATTTTGGGTGAAATAAAAGATAGCAGAAATTTTATGTACCTTTCTTGATATACACAGGATGTGCCGGAATCACATGTACATGCGGACACGAGGTGATTCCTCGTGAAAAAATAAGAAAATGTAGAATAAAATTTTTATATTTGACACGTTAAGCGTCATATCAGTCACCGGTGGCTGACAGTTTACTTTTCATTCAGGTCGCGTCGATCACTGTTGACTGACGATATAGTATAGTCTAGAAAATTATATTCTTCTGTTAATACATTTTTAATAATGTAATACAGTTCATAAAGAATGTAATCAAATATTATTTGTCACCAAGATAAATTTTAATGAATATTATTAAAACACTTAATTAATACTTATATACTTAATGTAACGATTAATAGCTAAAAGAAAGATGATGAAACATACTTGGTACTTTATGTGTTATTTGTGTTTTATTTTCGAGAAAATCGAGTTCGAAAATCGGTTGCATACTATACTGTTACAGCTAATCGTAAGTAACGATTATCGTGGTTCTAAACAACGTGTACACATAATGTAAAAGTTAGTGAGTTCAAGAAAAAATTCACAGAAGACTTTCGATCAACAATATTTTATATTATCAATTAAAAAACTCTTGTGAGCATAGCTATGCTCGTCTAATTACTAGATTTTATAATATTTATTCAAAGGAAAATATTATGTACAGGAATTAAAAAAGATTGATCCAGTGTCCAAGGAGACACGAAATATTAAACGTCAATTACAAATTATGATTTTTACAATACAAAAGAAATTCCTATTTAGATTTCATTTTCTGCATTCCCATAAAGATCCGCAATCTGCTAATTACATATGCATGAACTCTCAATCAGAGTTTCAAACTGGATTCTCTCAAAAATTGAACTTTAAATAGAAAAATTGTATTCTATATTTTGTTCTTATTGTTTCACGAGGAATGACCTCGTACCCGCTTGTACATGTTATTCCGCCGCAGCCTATATGTATAAGACGTGATCAGGATCAATGTTTGCAGGAGGTTATGGGTACGGAGTCGATAAAACACGGCGACGATCGACCGATTTCGTGACGTAGCCATAAAACTAAAGTCCGGAAACGGGCGTAGTTATCGCTCAGAGGGACGCTTACTCGCGACCCCGAGAGTCGCGTGACTCTATTCCAGAAACGACATTGCTCCACTCTTGTAACCGTGCCTGCCTCCCCCATCCGCGTCCACTCGTTGCCAGCGTCGTCGTCGTCCGCGACGGTTGTGCATTGTGCACAGTCGGCTCTCGACGGTCCGAAGAAATAGTTTCCCCGGCGAAGCGAACTGCTGGTCGGTGCCGTTGTTCGCCGGCGAACGTCGATGTAATTTAATGCGCGTTCGATATTAATTTATTTACCTCTCGCCCTTTGTAACGTCTGCTTCCCCGTTTGCTAAGTTCATCACTGATAGATGTTTCGGTTGATTATCCGGTCCAATTGAAATTCGACGTTCTTTCTAATTCGCTTCGCGTCCATAATGAGAGACGACGGAGGGGATGACGGTGATAAACGAACGATTGGGGCTGGCAACGAACGAAACAACAGGGGTGGAACGTAGTCGAATCGGAGCGGGGGCTCGCTCGCTCGGAGGCGGAATTAAAGAAAGAGCCGATGAAACGAAATTGGTTGGTAACGTACGACTCTACAGAGCACGAAAGGGTGGCGGCGAGAAGGGATGGATTGCTCGACGTCGTTAAGACACAATAAAATTACACGACGTAAGAAGGAAAAAAAGGAGGATCAGAGATTGCTGCGAGCAATCCTTCTGATCAAGTCTGCCGTTTCCCTTTCTCTTCTCTCTTCGTTGCACCCGTCCCTTGCCTCTCCCTGTGGCTCGCGTTTACGTATAATTTTTTCAGGGCTCAGCCCCGCGTCGTTCGATTCCGATTGAAAAGTCACGATAACGAGCATAAATTTCATCGCGAGTCGCGGGTAAAAGTAGCGTGACTTTGTTCCGCTTGGCACTAAAACTCGGTTGAGACCGTGCCAAAATTTGCAGAAAATTTACACCGAACTTTGCCCTCTCCCACCCGCTTGCTCCGCGATCCAGCTGATTTATTTCTCAGATAGGCCACCCCCGCATCGACGTCGATCGATTCCTCTCGCGGCGGTCGTGCGCGGCTCGCGTTAGCCAAACTTGCCTACACCGGTAGGTCCACGAACGTCAGGCACGCTGACAGTAAAATCTGGTTTAACCTTCGGTGATTTCCCGCAAGACCGCCGGCGCGGCTGAGCTTTATCGTCGCGCCAGGGAGTGCTTTCTCGATTCTGGCCGTGTCTCCGTACGCGTCGATAAAAATAATCCAAATACCGTCCAAAAGTTGGCAGGGAGCTTGTACTTTCGCGAGGGACCGAATTGATCGTATTTTCTTTTCGAGCGTGGCGCTCGGCACCGGTACGTGTCCGATGACCGTTCACGATTCCAGGACCGAAGACCGTTAGCTGGTTACACGTTGGTCAGCTTAATTGCGATTTCTCTTTGACGACGGCGTGCTTGAAAATTGTTACCGCTCTAACGGGTAGTCAGCGAATTTCGAGTTGATAAAAGACCGGTCGAAAAGCACGCCAATTTTCGAGAACGGCCCGTGGCCGGCGCGCGACCCGGCGGGCTGTGCAAGCGCTACCTGTATAGCCGGGTACACAGGTAAAGTCGAGAAAAAGTATGGCGAGCGGACGGGAATCACGAGGGTCGTTCGTTGTCTTAATTGCTCCGTGACTCACGTCGCTGCGTTGCACGATAATTACTGGGTAAACACTGATTACGCTGCGCCGCGGCTGATTATACTCAGGAATCCGGAACAGCCGCGGTTCTAACGGCTTGCAACTCTCGGATTTTCCGCACCCCCTTCACCGTCTATAGAAATCCCAGCGAGCCGCCGGCCCGGAAGTAACGGGGGAAAATGACCCGTCTCCCTTCCTCTCTCTCTCTCTCTCGCTCCGACGAATATCGGGGGTGCCTACCCATCCTCGCGAAATTCCACTACTCGCAGTCGCATTACCTGTCGGCCCGAAGTTACGCGCCACCTGTGCCGCCTGGGTGACATACCGCTTGATCCATCGTGTGAAATCTGCGTCGCGTCAAGAGGAACTTTTCCGGAGTCGATGAACGGCCGATAAAACCGCCTCCTTTCAGGAGGACCGTGAACGATCGAATCGAGTAATTCTCTGCTGACCGGACGCGTGCAAAAAGCCCGAGAGCGTAACTACAATTCTATTATAGGAAGCTACGACTACGTAGCGTTTTTTTTTATCGACGAGGAAACGCTTTTCCCTTTTAATCGCGCTGCGACGAACAGAGCGGAGAGTGCGATGAGAGGAGGGAGGTGAAAGCTTTTGAAAGTTGAATTCGACAACTGGCGACTTGTCCTTCCTTCTGGCTAAACTGTTGCTTGATAAAGCTAAACGACGTCGAATAGGAGAGCGACCGAGTGGGCACTGCGGTGAGAGGAGCAGGAGGGCGCGAGGACGCGCTGGCGGGCAATTCAATCTCGGAAAGATAGGCAACGTCATCGAACGGGCTGTTCTTTTTCGATTCTGACAGCGTAATGGTATTAGTCGTGGCGCGGAGGGTGGATAGCGATATCTGGCAGCGGCTAGAGTCGAATAGGGCGATTGCCATTGCCCGTAAAGGCCATCAGTTGCTATTGGACCACCTTTGGCCTTAACCATACAGGCATGAGCCTCGCATTACCAGTCGCTTCGAGTTATCTGTGCTTCCCATGTTAGCCAGCCAGCCAGCCAGCCAGCACCGCGCAATGTCGCACGCTGTGCCGTGCCGTGTGCCCCACATTTCCCATTTCCCACCACCTGCACTGCAGAATCCCGATAGTGCACGTATATGCGTCCCTAAATGTCCGCTTATGCGCTTTCTCCTGCGCCATGCCTTCCTCTCTTCTCCTCTTGCCTCTTCATTTACGATGGGAATCAAAACTGATAATGATTGGAGTACGGTGATTGTTTAGATAATTAGATCGTAGTAAGATTGCTGCAATCTATTCGCGGAGCTCTTGTCGAACTTCTCAATAATCGTTCGATTTGCGAGCCATCTCATTTCCTTCTCTGCCTTAGTCTGATGTTTTAGGTGGAATGTACGTTGTCAATTTCCTGTCTATCCAGATCCTGGGTCGACACTAATTGACTGACGAATGCCTTGGTTGTTTCTTGATTGTTGTATCCCGTTAATTCTTTATGAAGATTAACGCAATTAATGCGGTAACACGGAGAGAGACAACTATCTTGTCAGTAGACTACAATCTTATTCTGTTTGAGTTCTCGCGGAGAAGTTCCAAGACAAAATGTACTTGTAATACGTTTGTCGAGTCAAGAATATCAGGGTTAGAATTTGAGGATGTGGCGAGGACAAGGTTCAAGAATGATGCAACTAGGACAGAGTTCGAAGATAGGACGAAGTTTACAGGTGTGAGTCAAGGATCTAACTTATTTACTAAATAACGTTGACATCCAACATCATGATTCTTTGTCCATCTTTCTTAATTTTTCTGTTCGCTTTCGCTTCATCTTCTTCGACCATCACTTTCTTCTCTCTTCTATCATTTTTTTTTCTCCTTTCTTAGTGTTTCGGATTTTTTTAGTTAAGGTGTTAGTGGCATGCCTATCTACGCTAATGATCTGCAACCACGAATGAAATTGCGTCATAGGAGAACAGAACGTACAGAATCTAAATCTAACTTGAATGCCAAGTAACATTGGTATACGACGTAATACTTGCTCTTACTCCTTCATCGAATCATTTGTCGAACATCGGAAATGACGATTATTCTTTTGTGCGAATATATGGAAATTCTATTTCGAAGGTAACGAAATTGGAATGGTGCGCGTCGATCCAGTAACGATCGTTAGGCGGGGGAAGGAAATTCAAGCGGCAGCGGCAGTGGAAGTGGAAGTGGAAGTAGCGGAGGCAGAGGCGGCGGTTATGAAATTATTGTTATTACATAAGGGTGCAACAAACCGGAACGAGCCAAGTGGCTGCAAGCTCTGGTCTGATTCAATCAACGTCATCGAAGTACTGAAACAAAGTTGGTTGAAACGCGCTCGAATGTCTGACGGCGGCTGCGCTGCAACACCGCCGCCGACGCCGCTGCCATCCCCGCGCCGCGTGTTTCAGCACACGCCTCCAAACCGCTAACTACTTGGCATCGATCGACCTTAATTAAAGTCGACACATTCGCGAAGTTTTACTTGCCACGCGTGTTGCCCCCTTCGAAAAGAATCCTCGCTGTTACGGGAGATCGTCTCGTCTCACGACGTTACAATCCCAATTCGCTCATTTGCAATGTCTCGTCCTCGCGACTATTAGGAAGTCGTTTGGTGTAGAATCAATTTGCAATGGTATTACCGTCGTAAATCTCCAAAGCAAATAACGTATCAACATACTTCTTTTTTTAACGCTTGCTGTTCGATGCCATCATTGTTGTATGACCAATCGCTTAGACTGTATATGAACGATTATGTCAGGCATACTGACAATGAGTTGCTAACTAAATTTTCAAAAGTCCAAGAAAAGATTATTCACTTTCGTAGATAATTATTAGGGCTTAGATTGTCTCCTCCCACTAAAACTATACATGTGTATAGTCGACACATTCACTCCTTCTCTCAACTTTTTTTGAAAATTAGAAGGCAATATACGTAGTTTTGCCAAAAGTTAAAGAAAAAGATTCAGAGAACACAAGTAGTTATCATTAATTTATTCTACATTATTCTACGTAGTCGTGCCGGCATGTCACGACTAGTAAACTGTTGATATAATAAAAAGTTGATATTATTCTTACACCCGGTTCACAACTCTACAATTTCCTCGCCCTGTATAGCCAAACACGACACGGCAATACGAATTGTTATCGGATGCTTTATGAATAGGATAATGTGAGACTGAATAGCGAGGCGATCGCCAGGGAAACGGTGAACCAAGTTTCCTTCGACTTATATGTATTCATCGAAATATACAATATGCTAAGGGGGACGCGGAAAGGATTAAATCCGGTGACTGAGTCTCCTTGTGCAGAAGCCGATAGCTTCGGACCGAACTTACGGTTCGGAAACAGTTGTTTCCCTATTGATTCGATCCAAGTCCATCGACCTGGCCTCACCGCGCCAGCTCGCCTGTAGTTCGCAAACATGAAAATAGATATATCCGCAATAGAATCTCTCGCATGGTCACGTCTCCGTCACTCGCGGACACGACGAATTCTCCCGGATCCTGAAACTTTGGTCTTTAACGACCGGTCGGTTGCGCGATTCGCTTCTGGCTTTGATGTCCTGTTCCGAGCATCTCGTCTTCCTCCCCGATATACGTTTCTCCAAAGTGTGTTTCCATGTTGGTGTATCTGATCTATGCATACAACGTATTTTCCAAATCCACTGTTACGAATGAACCGGACGAATCTCGTCCACGGATCGGGCTAGGAAAATAACAATTTGATAATTGTTAATATTGTTGAGCTCCGTGACTCAGCGGCGAGTACGGATCGCCAACAGAAGTTCATAGTCGCGATGTTGAAGAATTCGCAGGTGGTCAGAGCCGTATAGGTTGCAACCGAAACTTTCCCAACGTCGTCGCTGACCGTTTGTTACGGTTCATAGTAGACCGGGGATAAAGTTGCAAACAGTAACAGGAAATGGAAACGGGAAAATTCGCGCGTTCCCCGGCGAAAATTATCACGCTATGAATAATCCCGAGTTATCGCCGCGGCAGTGAACTTGTAAATGCGTTAATTAATAATATATACGCCCCCTCGCCTTTCGTTCTGGATAAATACTGACAATAATGCATCTCAAAATGTAATTTCCGCATATTTCAATCACTTGCGACGATTATTCTTTTGGCACGCGTTCAAAAACGTGTCTCCGTACACAACAAGAGTCAATGAGAAACGCCATCAGAAATGACATATATAGTAACGATCGATGCTGTTGCATGTATTACAAATATGTATGTATTATAAATATGACGCGCGTCAAGAGAATCAATTTTTA